>VNJO01007987.1:0-16318 GCA_008042535.1 Drosophila tani
AAATATAAATTATTTGCAATTAAACACGTCAAGCGGGTTTGGTGGGCAAAAATCAACTGAATATTCTTTATTGATAATGTTTTAAAGAAAGCTTAATTTAGGTTTACAAAAGTGCTTATTAGGTTTTCTTACGAACTACTCTGGTTGACATGTGTAAGATCGTTGGCCTCTAGTTAGCTTGAATTTAATAACGATCGATGAACTATGCATTTCCTGTTTATTGTGTTATATTGCTTATTTGGATTTTATATCTTCTTAGAACTTATTTTGGTTGGCATGTGCCAGATCGTTAACCTGTGCATTTCCTGTTTGCTGTATTACTTTAATATATTGTTTATTTAGCATTTAATGAGTTAAGCAATTCTTGTACTTTATTATTAAGAGGTGGTAAAGAAGAAATTGGGTTTTGAACATATGTGGGAAGTGGAGTGGGGTTATACGTAACTCGCGTGACGTCAATGGAGGAGGCCAGCAGAAGCAGCAAAAAGGCCAGAAACCCAGACTGGAGACGGACCATGACAGAGACTTGGACTGAGAGACGGGGGACAGAGCCGCGCGAATTAATGGCCAGCAATGGAAAATTGTATGACCCAGCGGGGCGTTTTTATATGGAATCCCCATATAAAAGCCATTTTATCGCTCGGGTTTTTTACCTGCTGACCACTCGCCACTGACCACCGACCACCGAATCTTTATGGTCACCGGGGTATCTTTACAGCTTGCAGGATAAAACACAGTCGGGTCGGTACCGGCTCCAATTTGGGGCTGGACTAGTGTGAGTGCAAATCTCGGCGCCGTATAAATGCACCGAGCTGGCGGAGCAACTAGCTCACAATGCCGGAGCCTCACTTCGGGCATGAATGCCACTTATCGCCCTTGTCCAGACCCTCCAGCTCCCCCCCATAAAGTCCGTGCTATCCAGAGCTCGATAAGATCGGCGCTGGTGAATGAGAAGGTGTAATTCTGAGGTGGTCCGATCGCGGAGTTTTAGTTTCGATTGCACGCCACAGCCATGAGAACTTGGTGGAAATTTCCGGGGCTGTTGTTGGTGCTAGTAGCCCTTCCCTCGGAGGCAATGAGGATGCGAGGCGAACCCCTTCCGGGTTTGGCCAACATCAATAGGCATCGCTCCAGCCAGGAGGAGGCTGCCATTCAGGGTCGTGTCGCTGGGGGAACCACTGCCGCCGCGGGCAGCTGGCCCTGGATCGCCTCCATCCAGAACGTGTACTCCTATCACCTGTGCGGGGCCAGCATTCTCAACGCCCGCTGGATGGTCACCGCCGCCAGTTGCCTGTCGGGAATTAGGGCTCGCAACATCTTGGCGGTGACGGGCACCAACGATTGGTGGAGTCTCAGCGCACCCTACTACCTGGTGGACCAGATTCATGTGCACTGCAACTTCGACAAGCCGCTGTACCACAACGACATCGCCCTGATCCACCTGACCGAGGACATTGTGTTTGATGAGCTGACCCAGCAGGTCACCCTGGCCGACATCGATGAGCTGGAGGAGGGCGAGACGCTGAGCTTTGCTGGGTGGGGCAGTCCCGAGGCCATGGGCACCTACGATCGGTATCTGCAGGAGTCCTCCGGCACCTATGTGCCGGTGGAGGAGTGCAGTCAGCGGCTGGACAACACCAACGACGTGGATCTGGGCCATGTCTGTGTGCAGATGGATGCGGGCAAGGGCGCCTGTCATGGCGACACCGGCGGACCGCTCATCGACAGCCAGCAGCGCCTGGTGGGACTCGGAAATTGGGGCGTGCCCTGCGGTCGCGGGTACCCGGTGAGTGCTTCACATCTATGTTTATCCTCCTATCGCTGGGTAATCTCATTTATGGCCGTATATTTCCCTAGGATGTGTATGCTCGAGTGGCCTTCTACCACGATTGGATTCGCACCACCATCAACGGCTGTACAACCGCCTAGACATTGGCCACCTCTTATCGGTGCACTGAGCGAAAGGGGAAATTTATACCAATCAGCATGGAAATGATCGATTTCTTGAAATGTACTTATTAAAGCAATATTTAAAATTGTTATTCACACGAGTTTGGAATTTTTTTTTAGCTATTTTTTAGAAGAATTCCTCTTGAAGATTTTAGGGAAATAAATAAAAGTATAACATAATTAAGGAGCTTTTGAATTTATTGTCGGTAAGACATAAATCATAATTTAGAGATTCGTTATAAGAGATTAGCTAGTTTTAAAATACATTCTTATCTGGGATATTATAAAAAATCTTTTAAGATTTGATATCGCAAAGTTTTCTAAAGTTTTTGTTTTAAAAATGATTACAGTTTTTTTTATTTTTCAATGGCTTTTCTACTTCTGTTATAAAGTGTCTTCAGGATTTTATTGATAAACGCTGGGATTAAATATTGTTCCATTATTTATGTTATTTATTCAATAGAATTATTTTTATTTATATCCCAGCGCTTCAAGCTTACTTATTATTTAAGGCGCTGGTCATTTTACACATTACAAATATAAATCGTTTTATATTAGAAATAGTTTCTTGACTGACTAAGCAAAAAGATCTTTATAAAAACAATCAGCAAAATTGGATATAAAGCTGATTGTCACATTGCCTATGGGTTTATCAGTATCTGATTGCTGACCAACTTGAATACTGACTCAGCGTAAATACCGATTAGATCTAGTTGGGAATTCCAAAGTAAGTCTTCTGTGCTTTGTACATTTCTTTCTTTAAAAAGTTAATGCAGAAATTCACAATAAATAGGCTTACTATTTTATATTTGTTATATTTACATATTTTAAAATTATATTTTCAAAATTAAAGAACTGGTTTCATGTTTTTTTTTATAGTAAAAAATATATAAAAGTGTTAAGAGGTCTGGAAATCTTTAAATTATGAACTAATTTTAGCTTATTTCAAAAGATTCTTCAAGACAAATTGATTTTTATAGTTTACGATAAATTATTAACTTAATAAAGCTTATTTTCAAAGTATCTTATGGTTTAAGGTGTAGTAACTAAATAATATTTATTTCCAAAGATCTTAAGACAAAGTATCAAAGTATCTATCCATATCTAAGGTAAATAATTTCAGACTGATTTTTCCTCAGTGCATGTAGCACTCATAATTTCTATGGCCGATTTATTAAAAATTATGGGATTTTTACGAGGGGAGAGTTCTTGGTTTTTTCGCCCCGGCTGACCATGATCGAGATTGCACAATCCTTTATGGGGGCCCCTCATTAATATCACGCCGGCTATCTGATATCGTATGCCGAATATCGTTTATCGGAGGTTAGCTGGGAATCAAGGTGCACTCCTTTGCAGTTAGTCCAACTTCAGCAGCTCGTCGTCCAACATGTCTTGCCAAATCAGAGCGGTCTCTCTGCTCGTCCTTGCCCTCGTCCTGCTTGGGGTGTCCTTTTCGGAGGCCAGCTTCCGGCGTCGCGCCATGCCTGCGGAAACGGCTAAGGCATACAGTTCCGCCAATAAGTTTAGCTCCCGGATTGTGGGCGGAGAAGTGTCCGATGTGTCGGCAGCTCCTTACCAAATTTCGCTGCAAAATGCCATTGGGTGAGTAGTCCTTGATTCCTTGATTAAAAAATATATTACGTGCGAATTTTTTAAATTAAAATAAATATCAGAGCTAAGGATGTTTGATTTTCATAATATTTTCAGATTTTAAATTTAGTTTTTTCGTTATTTCCAATTTTCCAGCAACCATGTCTGCTCTGGAGCCATTATCGGCGACCAGTGGGTGGTCACCGCGGCCAGCTGCGTGGCTGGACTGCGGGCGAACAACATCAAGGTGGTGACCACCACCTACAACGACTGGGGTGACGCCGGCTGGGAGTACTCCGTGGAGCGGGTGGTCTCCCACTGCAACTTCGACAAGCCAATGTATCACAACGACATTGCCTTGATCAAGACCCACGCCCTCTTCGACTACGACGAGGTGACGAAGAACATAACCACCACGCCGCTGGACGATCTGGTCGAGGGCGAAACCCTGACCATGTACGGCTGGGGCAGCACCGAGATTGGTGGTGACTTTTCCTGGCAGTTGCGCCAACTGGACCTCACCTATGTGCCGACGGACAAGTGCAATTCGACCTACGGCGGCACTGGGGACCTGGACATAGGTCACCTGTGTGCCGTGGGTCGAGTGGGAGCCGGAGCCTGTCACGGCGATGCCGGTGGTGCCCTGGTGGACACCAAGGGACGACTGGTGGGTGTGGGCAACTGGGGTGTACCCTGCGGCTACGGTTTCCCCGATGTCTTTGTCCGGCTGAGCTTCTACGACAGCTGGATACAGTCCACCATCAACGGCTGCACCATTTCCTAAACAAAAATGATAATAATAAAGTCGTGTGAAAATTTGTGGTCAGTCTTTGGCAGATGCAAATCGTGGCTGATCGGAAATTGGGTCAAAGTCCAAAGGCCCTGATTTAGACAGTAAACGGAAAGTAATTGAATTGATTAATTGGAAATCTTGATAATCCCTGGGCCAGACGTCTAGCTGTTGCTGTAATTGCGAGTGATAAGTGAGTTGTGAAAAATGTTAATAATTGCCAGCTATAAAAGGCAGGTGGGTGGGTTTTTTTTTTGGGTTCTAAAATAATACCCTCTAGGAATAATACCCTCTTAAAATAATTTAGAAATAGCTGAGAGCTAGGTTCTCATTTCTATAAATGTTTTGCTTGCCTTATCGCTCTTTGATAGTTTTTTATAAATATTTGCGGCAAACATTTCCGCGTTTTTTTTATCACAACATTTTGTTTACTAAATATTCAACCACATAAATAAGTTCACCAAGGGTATGCCTGCTTCCGTATCTCCCTGTTGTTGCCTAGGAAATAATTTCGGTTGAATTTCAAGTAAACTTCCATACGATTGCGAAACCCTATCGAGCGGCGACGTCTGAAGATCTCCCTGTGGCAAAGTCCGCCCACATGGCGTATGAGTAACATTAAGTTGTCGTGTGTTTGCTTGTTGTCTGTCATCATTCACAGTCCAAATGGCTGGCAGAATTCCCCTTTATCAGCAGCATGGTGGCTATGGTAATTGTCATTATCGAAGAGCTTCCCTCGAACCCACCCCACCCTTATCGCCACCGCACTCGAAAGAAACACTCTCGGCGCGATAAGAATTAATTCGCACAGAACCCGAGCTGCGGCTATAAAAGCAATTTCAGAGCCACAAAGTGGGCAAACCGCTTACGGAAGTTGCAGACAACGCAGCACTGAGAGAAAAATTAACCAAAAAACCTTAAGAAAACCAAAAATTCAAGTTCAAAGATGAAGTGCCTTCTACTGACCTGTGTCCTGGTGATTCTGCTCTCCTCGCAGAGCTCCGCGCGCCGAGTGCCTGCTGTGACCCGCAAACCGCAGCTGAACCATCACCTGGGCACTGTGAAGCCGGAGACCCGGGTTATAGGTGGCACTGATGCCGCCACGGGCTTTGCTCCCTACCAGGTCTCCATCATGAGCACCTTTGGCGAGCATGTTTGCGGCGGCAGCATCGTCGCCTCGCAATATATCCTCACCGCCGCCCACTGCCTGGAGTGGCCCCCGCAGTACCTGAAGATCATCACCGGAACCCTGGACTATACCAAGCCGGGAGCCGAGTATCTGGTGGAAGGGGCCAAGATCCATTGCGGCCACGACAAGCCGGCGTATCACAACGACATTGCCCTGATCCGCACCGCCAAGCCCATCGTCTTCGATGCTTTGACCCAGCCCATCAGACTGGCTCCGAAGGGTAGCCTGCCCAAGGAGGGTGACACTGTGACCCTGACCGGTTGGGGCAGCACTAAGACCTGGGGACGCTATGTCACCGACCTGCAGAAGATCGATCTGAGGTATATTGGGCACGACAACTGCGAGACCCGGGTGAGGAACGCCAACTGGCTGAGCGAGGGTCATGTGTGCACCTTCACGCAGGAGGGACAGGGATCCTGCCACGGCGACTCCGGTGGCCCGCTGGTGGACCAGAACCAGACCCTGGTCGGTGTCGTCAACTGGGGCGAGGCCTGTGCCATTGGCTATCCGGATGTCTTTGCCTCGGTGGCCTACTACGCTGATTGGATTGCAGAGATGATGACGGACGCGGGCACGGCCTGCTAAAAGCTCACCCTCACCCCAGAGGGGGCAAAAGCCACCATGAACAAAAATAGCCAAAAATAAAAAATGGCAAATATTTATTGGCGCCTGCCGAACAATGATCAAATTAGCCCGTAAATTTTATCACTCAGATATCGTATACTCGTATTTATGAACAAATAAAAAGGCGCAATACGCTTCAGCTTAACTGTAGATAAACCCCGCTTTTATGTCTTGTGTTTTTCCACCTTAGGGATTCCTGCAATCTCTTCCTAGACTCTTTAAAAGAAATCCCCTCCACTTGAGGCTGCTTAGATAACCCTTTGATGTCTGTCATAGCCCCGATCCATCATCATCGAGTTCCCAGAAATGACTCAGGTGCCAGGGAGGCCATAAACAAACAAGTTCGGAAGAAGTGTGATATCAGGAAGTATTAGTTATCGCTATTCGAATTACTTAATATGCTGGAAATTAGATTAGGCGAGTTACTAAGAAAGGGATTTTGCCAAGGCATGCTTAATATTTGTTTTAAGTTTTTAGAACGCAGTAAAAACAAGATTATAAAGTGTTATCTTAAAAAAATATATACATAAAACAAACATATAAAACAAGATTAAAAAGTGTTATCTTAAAAAAAATATATATAAATATATATAAAAAGCAAAGGTGCCAGTTCTATACAATTATTTGGGATTCGAATGGATTAGGAATTTATATTTATTATAATTTACATTAATCTAAATAAATAAATTATTATTATTACTATTTATTTTTATTATAAGAAATGGAGAAGTTTACGTGATTTAACAATTTAAAAGGGATAAACGAGTTGGAAAGTATTACGAATTAATATTTATAAAATTATTTTTAAATCCATTATTAAGTATATTTCTTAAAATTTATTTTAATACTTGAATAAATAATTTATTCTTTACAATTTAAAGTAAAAAGTAAATAATAATATATCTCCTATAATATACTCGTATTTTAAAGATTTATATTCCAAGATCTTGATCTTATAAAGTCTGTTAATTCCCATAAAATCCGTCTAGACGTCAAGACGTATTAACCCGTTACTATCCCAAGTTTCAACCTATTTAAGAACCCATTTAATCAATTGATTTAAGGTTAATGTTGTTTAAATTCAAGTACATTTGTTAGACAAACTTATCAAACTTATTAGCTGTCAATGCCAAGTGAAGACCCTACTATCTACTAGGGAAACCAGCGGGGTTCCTCTGAATATAAAATTATCTTAAGAACGTGACAGAATTACCAATTAGTTACCAATTAATTACCTAACCTAGTTAACCTATAAGACCTACTTCCACAGGGAAGTAAACCTCAGTTGGTTGCGGAAAAAGCTGTCATTATGTTGTTCATCCTTTTACCTTTGCTCCTCTACACCTCCTGTGCCTCCAGTCAGATCCTGTATCCGCCCCAGTACACCACAAATCGTATTGTGGGCGGCGAGGATGCCCCCGAGGGCGTGGCTCCCTACCAGATTTCCCTCCAGGGAGCTGGAAGTGGCCAGCACTCGTGCGGCGGAGCCATCATCGACGAGCGCTGGATCATCACGGCGGCACACTGCACCCGGGGCAGGCAGGCGGCGGGCTTTCGTGTCCTTACGGGCACCCAGGATCTGCAGCAGAACGCCTCGAAATACTACTATCCGGACAGGATCGTGGAGCACGCGGACTATGCCCCTCGCAAGTATCGCAACGACATAGCCCTGCTGCATCTGAACGAGTCCATTGTGTTCGACAATGCCACCCAGCCGGTGGAAATGGACCACGAGGCACTGGTGCCTGGCTCTCGGCTTCTGCTCACAGGATGGGGCACTCTGTCCTTGGGCGGAGAGGTACCAGCCCGGCTGCAGAGTCTGGAGGTGAAGTACGTGCCCTTTGAGCAGTGTCGCGCTGCCCATGACAATAGCTCCCGGGTGGACATTGGCCATGTGTGCACCTTCAACGACAAGGGAAGGGGAGCTTGCCACGGGGATTCCGGTGGTCCTCTGGTGCACAATGGCAAGCTGGTGGCTCTGGTTAACTGGGGCATGCCCTGTGCCAAGGGTTATCCAGGTGAGACTTAGCTGGCAAGGTCCTGGGAGTATGGAATTTTGATTTATTTATTTATTATATTTTTTCAGATGCCCATGCTTCCATTGCTTACTATCACGACTTTATACGCACTCAAATGAGTTTATCCAGGACTGATAGTATTGATGAGAATCTGGAGGAAGTTCGAAAGGACACGGATTAAGGTCCTTCGCATTGAGTTGGGTTACTTAACTTAGTTTAGAGAGTTTTCTTTGGGTTTTATACCTTTATACTTGGAAAACTTAACTTGTTAAAGGGATTTAATCAGGAATTATTTAATATACCCTTTAAATCATTTCTGTATTCATTTTCTCTTGGGAAATCCCGAAAGTTTTCCCTTAAAATCATTAATAATTTAATAAGTCATTTTTTTATAAACTTCCTCTAGTAAAATCCCCAAAGTATCCTTAATAATTTAACCCAAAATGTAAGCCCCAAAAACTTCTCTTAATGGGTTGGGTTTACTTTACTTAATTTTGTTTAGAGAGTTTTCTGTAAGGTTTATCCTCTTATAACTTTGAAATCTCACATTGTTTAAGGAGTTTTCTCAGGATATATTTTAAGTAATTTCTGTATTTACTTCCTCTTGGAAAATTCCGAAAGTTTTCCCTAAAATTCAGGATTTTCTTTAACTTATTTGTTAAGTCATTTCTCTATAAACGTTCTATTGTAAAATCTTTTAGCTTTCCCTAATAATTCTTCCCAAAATGTAAGACCCAAAAACTCTTTAATTTTCTTTGTTAAAAGTTTTCTTTTTAATACGGATTTTGGTAAAAATTACTTAAAACTTAGACAACTTTATCTATGGGGTTCCAGGGATCGATGACAGCTAACTAACTAGATCCTGGATGTGGCGAGCAATGAAGAATACTTAGAACTGGTTCGCGGGCAGGTAATGATTGCCGATGGGACCACCGCTGACATTGCCGGCACCGTTCTCCGCATAGTGTCCCTCCGCGGGCTGCTGCTGCTGAACCTGCTGCTCCTCCTCCTCCTCCTCCTGAGGGTCCAGCGATCCCACCACCGAAGTAATGGGAGCCACACCCTCGTCGGTGATGGTGGAGCTGCCTCCCAGGGTGTCGTACTGCGACTGGATCTGTCGCTGGGCATTCAGAGCCTCCTCCGGAGTGCGATACTTAATGAAGAACACCTCCGGCTTGTTGATGTGCTGTGGCGCCTCAGCGATGGCATCCTGTAGATCGGCAGCCGACGTCTTCTTGGCCAACACATACACCACGGTCTTCTCCTGCTTCAGGGTCTTGGCCAGGTTCAGAGCCGCCGCGCGGTTCGTCTGCGCCGGGGTCTTCACGAACAGCACATTGTAGTGGTTGCGGGGCTGCTGGGCCAGCTGATTGAGCTCATCCTGGACCTCGTCCTCGGACTCCTCGGGCGCCGAGTGAATGAAGAAGTTCTTGGTCACAATCGGACGCTTGGGAATCCTCACACGGGGACGGGCACGCCTCTGCTGCTGGATGGGAGCGGTCTGGAAGTTGACGGGGAATCCGGTTGGCATGGGGAAGGATCCAACAGTGGGACGGGCTACAGCCGGCTGCTGATGCTGGTGCTGCTGCTGATGGTACTGACCACTGGGTGGCAGGTAGGGCAGTGGCAGAGGAGGCAGGACGGGATGGGAGGACTGCTGCTGCTGCGCCTGCTGGAGCTGTTGGTTCAACAGGTGAGCCACCACAGGTGGCTGCTGCTGCAGCTGCTGCTGCTGGATGCGGTAGTTGTACCCGGCCTGGGTTAGGCTAATGTCCGCCTGGCTGAGGGAGGCGCAGGTGGCCGCCATCAGAACCGTCTGGAAAGGGGGAAAGGTTAATTATAATCCTTGGTAGAAAAGGGAAAGATGATTTATAATCCTCGGTAGAAGCAGGGGAAATCTACAAGAGATCTTAACAGATTTTACTGCCTTGAATCTGTAAGTTTTCTTAAGAGAATGCGCTCTAAAAGTATGCTTCAGCACAGGACACCCTCAGATTCAGGACACTGAGTTCTCTTATAGAATTCCTCCTTCTTGTAGAATTTGTAAAGCTCCATTAAGTAATGTAATCCATTGGAGACCCACCACAAAGATCTTCATGCTGTTGCTTGGTGGTTTCTTCTGTCTGCTGGTTAGCTGTCTGCTCCGGATGCTCCCGCTCGTTCCGTGTGTCTTGGAGCTGTGATGATGACTTCGTTGAATCCCAGTGCTTTTATACCGAAACTCGTTTATAATCGGAAACAAATCGTGAAGAAGCAGCAATGGCAGCGACAGCAGCCAACAGTTGCAACAGTTGTGGGCCATAAAACACAAACAGCATTTGTTATGCATGGCCAAGATGTCGGATCCACAGCCACAGTCACATCTACCTCTATATTTACATCTACATCCACTTCTTTATCCATCTGGTTGGGTGGCAAGTGGGCCATTGTATTGGATTTACAAGGGAGTTCCACCCAAGTCGACCAAGAGAGAGGTGATCTCAACAAAGGCACTGATACACATTCGGGAGTCAGGCCTGTAATCATTGTAAACTAGTTTTATTTCGAGCATTCGCCCAATAAAAATGTTATCATAGATCATTAGAGTGTTAAGACATATATTTTGGTTAGCTAAAGTTTTTATTTCTGAAATAAAAATATTAAATAAACATGGTCAGCATTTTTCTGGCATTTTTAAGGTATTAAAACGTTAAAGCTACTTGTGTTTCTTGAAGATTATTTACTGTGTGATAGTTAAGGTTGTTTCTTTATAAAAATATAATTAACCAAGAAAATAGGTTATAAAATATTGATTTTTAAATTATAATCCATAATCCTCATCCTTATATTCCTCCTAATTTATATAAAAGATGTTGTACAGCTTTACAAAAAATAAGTATTATCACTGTCTGACTTGTATTTTATAATTTAAGCAATTTAAGCTTAGCTGTCCATTGCTTTTTGTACTAATAATAATATTTATTTTATAACCCTTTTGTTACTAACCATTTAATGAAGAATAAAATGTAATAGATTTATTTTTCTAATGAAAACTTCTTAGAACAAATAAATATATTGAAAAGCCCCTGCTATAAATTCACTATTACATGTATCTATTATTGAAAATTAATTAGTTTAAATAACTATTTCTTAATCTGTATTAATCACAAAATAATGACTGAATTTTACCATTAATCATGCTTAATTTTTTGCCACTTCTCAGGCATTGCAAATTTTGATATAATTAAGTTGTTGAAACAGATTTGCCACGGCTGCCAAGGAAACAATCAACAACTAGTTTAAATTAATACAAAAGCTTTGCTTTTCTTAAAGTTTTATCTTGGATATTTTTGCAGTTGAGATGAATGACACCAAATAAAAAAGAAATATGTAAATATTGATGACGAAGATAGGCGGCGACGAGGTTACAGATTGAAACCCGACTTTAAATGCACTTTTGTCTCTGTTTTGGCCATTCATTGTCTGGTTTGTGGCTTGTTTTATTGTCCGAAGACTTGGAGCTATCAAATGGAAATTGAAAATTGTAAATTCGGGGACTAGCAAGTGTATTTCGCATCTGCATGGGGACTGGCCCAAGGTCTAGGTCTTTGTGTCCATTTCGATTGGGCGTAAATAACATATATATTGGGCGATATATTGTCAGACTTAAATGTGCCAAAATGATACGATTTGGACTCGGAATGGGTTTCAGAGAAGTGAAGGTAAATCACCTGTTAAAATCGAAAGTGTGGGGATGGCCATTGGACAATTGGATATGCTCCCGCTTCCAGCGGAAATTAGTTGTCATAACACAGAGCATAAAATGGATGCATTCGAAATGAGATCAGATACGGGCCTTATATGGCTAATTGGAGGCCCTATTATTGCCGAGTGAATGTAACCTGGATTACATCAAAGCATAGATGGAGTAGGAAGGCTCTCGATTTCCTTTCTCTCTGATTTTTTAGGCTTTTCGGATTGAGGAAGCTTTGATTTATTTGATTTGATTTATTTGGCTAACGACTTAAGATATATTATGTAGGAGGTCTTATTTGTCTCTGGTTTTTTCATTTTTTTTTTTTTTCTTAAAATGTTATATATAAGAAAAATAAAAGGTAGGTAAATAATATCATGTATAGTTTAAAGATAATTTCTTAAAGGTTCTTACAACTTCCATTATTTCTTAAAAATATAAGAAAACAAGTTTAGTCCCGGCTAATGTTTTATTTGATTATTTTTCCCAATATAAGATATTTTTAACGATAAACAAATTCTTATATTTAAATAATATTATTCTCATTATGTTCCATTCCATATGAGATTTCCCAAAAATGGATATTTTGTAAAAGTTTGATTGATGTTCGTTTCATTAATAGAGTATTAAAAAAAATTTTTTTTTTTTTAGTAACTCCTAATAAAAATAGTTGTTCCTTCTTCAGCATTATTTTTGTTTTAAAGGGCCATATTCTAAAGGTGTAAAAACCTTAAACTATTTATTAAAAATATTAAAAATTAGAACACTTTAAAGCTGGTTAATAATTTTTGTAATTAAGCTAATCCAAGGCATTTTTCCATAATAAATAAATATATAAATACAATATTATGTTCATCAAATTCCCCCAAAATATATATTTTGCAAGAGTTCGTTGCATTTGACGGACTGCATCTCATTAGCGGGGGAATGCTGTCCACAAATCAAAAGCCAGCCAGCCAAGGGCACAAGCCAAGATGATAAGTTAGCCCACATTTCTAACGGATATTGTTGTTATCTGTTGGCAGCAAAAATCATAAAGTTTGGGAGACCAAAAACTGGTTTCTTACTTTCTCACGCCAATTTCGTGGGCCGTGACGGAAAAGAAAGAGGAAAAAAACCAAGAAACAGTGAAATGAAACTGAAACTTGAATAATTTGTTTATTTGAAGGCATTAAAGATGCAAAGATCTGTCAGGGAAATATACGATAAATATCCGCTTGAAATGCGAAACCGAAATTACTTTGTCATTAATTAATAGACCCCAAAATGCAATAGGATGAAAGTGGTAACCAGAAAAGCCATTTAATAATATTCAATTTGAAATGGAATCCGGGCCAAAAGAAGAGCTACCTGGTGATTAATGTGCGTCAAGTATTGCCGCACTTTGCATATTTTATGCAAATCGAGCAAGTTGCCAAAATGCCCAGCACTCGGTGCACAGATTAGCCAAAACATAAAAGTGAATGTTGACGCGGGACACAAATTATGATTTGCGTAACAAAAGTATTTCAATAATTTATTAATTCACACCATGAGAGATTTTGACATTGGACTTGGGGACCATTGGGGGGCCCTTTGTCTGCTTCTACGGACTGAATCTGACTTCGAACCCGAATCCGTGTCCAAATCCGTCAGAGCGAATTGATTGGGCGATAAATGCCGCTGCGAGGCCTACCAGCCTACCATCTCGAACATAATAAATGCATTTTTAATTATTGGCCTACAAATGATTCAAAAATTAATTGGGGGACACCTCGGGTTCACAACTATTTTTGGGAAAAGCTCTTTTGTCTTAATAACCAGGTGGAACGAATTGGGTTTTCGGTTTCTGTTTTCTGAGGGCTTAAGCTGACTGTTGCCACCAAATATTGACAAATGATTGAGGATCGACAGCTAATACAAGTTAAGAGGTTGCTTTTAAGCTTTGGGGGGATCGAAGATGGCAGAAATTTGATAAATGCTTCCGAAAAGAAGACACGAGTTGCGGAAGAGGATTAAGTGCTTCTATTAAGGCATTCCGGATACATGGTTGTTGCTTTTTATTTAAGAAAAAATTAATTTGGACTCATTCCCTCTTAAGTAGCTAGATTTTTCCTTGAACAATGTCATAACTTTTGCAAGCACGAATATTTTTATTGGTTTAAATAAATAAAGTTGCTTACTTACAACTTTGTACAAATTTTTAAAGTACTTCATTTTTAAATACAACTTGTTTATGATAAAATTAAAAGATATTGATAAATTAGTTCAGTTTATAAGCTATATTTAAAGCATTATAAGCTTTATTTATAAGCTTGAAATCTTCCAAGAACACACAAAGCACTCTGCAAAATCAAACAGTGGGAGCCACCACCTTATGAAGGCTAACCAACTTTAACTGTTAAAAGACTAAATTAAACACTTTTATTTCAGAGTTTTACTTCTATTATTATTTACACGACAATCTTAATTTTACCCATCACATCTGAGAACATATTTACCTGCTGTTAGACTCAAAACACCCCAAAACTAGACTAATACTGCGGGCTATAGCCATCATTAACAAAAATACATATGCTTAAAAGTAGGCAGCAAAAAATGTAAGCTCAACATGGTTTATTATTTTATGTTAAAGGATTTCTTTTAGTTTGAGGATTTTTTGCTGGGCTTTAAGATGAAATTTAGCTCTACATACATTGAGATTTAATTTAAGATCTTTTATTTGTAAGTGTACTTGAATATTTCATTTTTTACATTTTTGCTTTTGTACGTACTAGTTTTTCTTACAATTCTTTCTATATAAACTATGAGTTTACAGGCTTTATGCCTTTGGCACTTTTACATAATCAAAGCTAATCGTTTAGGGTCTATCCTCACTATAAAATAGTAAAAATATAAATACATTCTTATTTGCTTTCCCTTGCTCTTTGGTTATATACCAACTATTTGATTCTCCTTCAGATAAGATATCTTTTCAGGTCTTTGTCTGTATAATTAGCTTGCTTTGCTGTTTCATCAATAAACCATCGTACACGCGCTGCAATCGACTCTAATTGTATTGTAAATGATTTATTTAGAGTCCATCCAATATTAATTAGCGCTATCAGCAGAGCAATTGGTCAGCAGTTGACGCTGGCAGTTATCAGTGATTTCTGAATACTGTTTGGTGATAAATTCATTAAGTCGACCCCTTCGAGGAATCACACTGACCAATAAGGCCCATAAAGAGAGTTTACTAGAGTCTTGTGATAAAATATGCATATCATCGGCTATTTTAGGCGTCCAATACCAAACACCTACCCGCTAAAAGTGAACTTTCAACGGAATTCAGCTGACCAAAGGCAGGCGGCTACTTTCATGTTACGCATACGCCCCATTGAGTCATATTAGATTGGATTATAAAATGGTTTATTTATTATTTTCTGAACTTTGTACATAATGAAAATTTACAAGATAAACCTTTGGCTCATCAGGACGTTAGGATCACGGAGACAGCTGCCGTGGGTCCTGCTTCTCGACCAGGACCAGCTGAGGGCCAGGGAGCAACAGGCTGCAGGGCAGAGAATAAAATGATAATGATGGTACCCCCTTATAGAATTTTGAAAAATCGATCCAAAATTTTTTTCTCCAATTTTTCAATATTTTACTTCCAAATAATTAAGATTTTAATAGCGAATCGAAAAATATACGCCATTTGGCTATCCGTTGATTTTTGGCCATAATATGCTCTCAGAAAGACCTCAAATATTGTTAATTATAAAGAAACACTAATGAAAGTCTTAGCCGAAAAATAATAATAATAATAATTAAAAATAATCATAACTAAGCCAAAACAGCCTTAAATTCAATTCGGAAAGCTGTTCTAGGTTCGTTTTTATTTGGTCAATAAAACTGCAAACTTATGTAAGAAATTTAAAAAAAAAATATATTTTTTTCAAATATTGAGAATTTTGAAAAATCGATCCAAAATTTTTTTTTTTCCAATTTTTCAATATTTTACTTCCAAATAATTAAGATTTTAATAGCGAATCGAAAAATATACGCCATTTGGCTATCCGTTGATTTTTGGCCATAATATGCTCTCAGAAAGACCTCAAATATTGTTAATTATAAAGAAACACTAATGAAAGTCTTAGCCGAAAAATAATAATAATAATAATTAAAAATAATCATAACTAAGCCAAAACAGCCTTAAATTCAATTCGGAAAGCTGTTCTAGGTTCGTTTTTATTTGGTCAATAAAACTGCAAACTTATTAAAGAAATTTAAAAAAAATATATTTTTTTCAAATTTTGAGAATTTTAATGATGGTACCCCTTATAAAATTTTGAAAAATCGATCCAAAATTTTTTTCTCCAATTTTTCAATATTTTACTTCCAAATAATTAAGATTTTAATAGCGAATCGAAAAATATACGCCATTTGGCTATCCGTTGATTTTTTGC
>VNJO01007988.1:0-82378 GCA_008042535.1 Drosophila tani
AGAGACAAATGTGCGAAAATCGTATCTTCCAGCACAATTTTAGCCAAGATAATAGCACCAAGATAAAAAAGAGATATTTATTATTGGTTGAATTGTAAGCAATAGGATAAAATATAGGAAGATTATGTACATATAATAGGCACCCAAAGGCGAGAATTGTTAAAAATAATATGTATTGGGCTTTGACATTACATTTGACACTTTTAATGATCAAAATCAGTGCTCCTTTTCTGCTTTAATCACACCTTTATTTATTTATTGGTTTCGCTTTTCCTTCTGTTACAAGCTATAGCTTATAATAATGGCACAAGTCACAAATTATTGTTTATAGAATTGTAATTAATATATTCTTAAAAACTAACATTTCATTTTATTTTATTACAGTTTGATGATCATAACTCTAACATTTAAGTTTTTTTACTTTCATTTAGATAGTTCTTAGTTTTGCTTATTTTGTACAGTTTAAATTTAATTTTATTACTCATTTTGAAAGTTCCTTTCCTGATTTTAATTTTCTTTAGAAATGTATAGATATTTTGGATATTGGTTGAAAGGTGCCAAGGGTAATATATATCATTACAAGTCCCTGGAAAGCTTATGGAAGGACCGTACCAAAGTTACACAGAAATTCTGCAAGAAACAGAAGATTATGGTGCCTAACTCAAGCTGGTGGTCACATTAAACCAAATGGAAATGAAGCTAAATTACAACCCTAAATTTGATTAAACACCACACAATTCCACTTGCGGTCCAGTTCGCTCCTATTATTTCAACCGCAGCTGTGCGATAAGAGCGGGCAAGGAATGTGGGATTTTGTGTGTGTCTATTTGACAAAGGTCACCCGAAAATAAATCAAATATTTACCCAGCTTCATTCGTTTATTCAAATTGAAAAGTCACTTTCGCCCACACACTTGGGCCAGCGGAGATTCAAGGCCTCGATTGCATTACCCATTCGACATGTTGCTAATAAATATGTTTTCCGGGGAAAAGCCAAATAAAATCCAAAGTGACAGAGACCTCTCCAAACGAGCCTTCCTGGGACATCAGGGAATTGCCAATAAAATGTGGGCCCTGCTCGTTTATAGCCGAAGGATGTCTTCGACCAGGCCAGACCAGTATATATTTTATTCAGTGCCTGTGTTGATTGATTAAGCCCAAGATGTATTCCCAACCATCGGCACGCTCAGGGCTCACCAGGATAATCCTCTACATATCGGATAATAATTTCCCAGCCCTCCTCAGGCAATTACACTAATCATTTTCCTCTCCTCCTCCGCTCCTCCTGGGGACAGATGGCAATTGTGACAGCTCAGATATCAGAGGGATTTCAATTAAAGCCCAACCTTTTAATTAAGCAGATAAAGTGGCTATAAAATGGGAGAGAGGCCAGCTGGCCAGGCCAAGTGGGCGAACTCGAACTTGATTATGAGCTCATATTTAATTAAACATAATATTTAGAGCTAAGGAGCTCCCGGCGAAGGCGCTTAAGTGCTCGTTAAGTGTGTGCGATATATGTATGCATGGGTGTCGTGAGTGCTGTCAGGAAGTCAGGACCCAGGGCTCAGGTCCCAAGAATCCCAGTGTAATCAGGACGCGACGGCAGGATGCGAGTGTGCATTTTGCGGCAGGCTGGCTGAAAAAATGCCGAGGACGTGCATCAATCTGAATGCATAATAATGGTGCCACTGTGGCAATCAGTTACTCCCAAGACGGCATTAACCACCAGCCAAATGCATATTGAACAGGATGTCGACTCCACGTAGGGAAAAAATACTCATCCTTTAAGTCCAGGGGTGCAAGACAATCAGACTATTAGGTTTTCGATTTAAGTCACTCTTCTTGGGAATTAGTTCTAATCAGTGCTATATTAATAATATTTCAATGCTCTGTCGAAGGTTATTTATTCTTAGGAAACTAAAGTGTGACGGTCTGGTAGAAATTTCTTTAACTTTTTAAAATAATTATTTTTCCTATAATTTTGTATTAAATTAAGTTTATATTGGCTGAGATCGGTTCAGAGCTGGTGTCCATCCCTGTTGAAATAAGCACCAGCCGCCGCACACGATATGAATGGGAAATCTTAAGCCGCGTACGTGTGCACAACAGCGAGCAGGAATGAAAAGGAAAAGGAGCTGAAAAGGAGCAGAATCATCAGGAGCAGAGGTACCGGCAGGAACAGAAGCTGGAGCTGGAGCTGGAGCTGAAGCTGACGATGGAGCTGAAGCAGCAGGCGCAGGCGAGGAAAATTGGAAAGGAAATGCGATGCCGGTCGGCATTGTTGTTGCTTGGATGGAAAGTGGAAATGGAAAGGGTTTATGGGTGGCGGTGCTGCCTCCGACTGTGCCCTGCGCCTTTCCATTAAACGGGATTATTTATTTTATTTCGTTATGCACGGCAAACAGCTTGTGTAAAGGATTTAAGCGTCTGCTGAATGCGGCAAGCGGCACACACAAGGCCGATCCTTATTCCCAATCCCAATTCCAAGACCCGAAACCAGGCCCCCGCTCCCTCCATCACCAATGCCAACTCCCTTGTAATGAAATACACGAAAACTTAAAACCAACAAACCAGCGGAGGGGACAACAAAGGGCCTTCGTGATATTAAATTCCAGCCGCACTTGCACTTGTTAGAGCCTGTAAGATTATAATTCCGCCACAGTGAGCAAAAAGAGAAAACGAGGATGCTCGCAGATAGCTGGCAATGAGAGCGGGGCGGCCTGGGGGGCCATGGAGGTGTCCTGTAGTGCCAGGACAATGCAGATAGGCGTTTGGGATAATAAAATATTATGCAACTGGGACTGGAGTCGAGGAGGGAGGCGCAGACGGAGGCCGAAGGCTGCTGGCAGGAAAGAGGCGCCAAAGCGGAAATGGAAAACTTGAATGCAAAGTGGGAAATGGTTATGTTGGCGAGGAGGCTCCTTTATGGTGCGGCATAAAAGTCAATTCCCCGAAGCGAGTTCAAAGTCTGACCTAATAATTGTAACTTGATTATTGGAAAAATCTAAAAACGGTGAAGGCTCAACTTAAAGAATTTAGTTCAGTGGGTTATCCCTTAATATAGATTGAGGTATTTTATAAATGTTAAAAGTGCACGGTATATTTATTTTTCAACTGAGTAAAATTATGAGAGGTATTGAAAATCCATTCATTCCTCCATCTGAAAAGTATAAATTAAAGACCACTAGCATCGTCTTAAATATGGCAATACGAGCAACAATTCCTCAATTTTAAAAGGAAACACCGCCAAGGAGAAATATTAATTAAAATGCGAATTTCGGGACTCGGTCGGCTCACTATAATTGCACTTTTTCGCGTTGTGGCTGAAAGTATCTGCGTGGCCTCATTACGAAGGCGGTTAATGGACCGCAATCCAAGCAGAAAATGAAGTGCAATACGCAAGATGTTCTGTGTTTATGACCAGCTTCCCCTTGTGGCATTATAATTAATACCTGCTCGAATCGACAGCCTTGCGGGTGGCGAAAAATCGGCAAGGACGGGGTGAAAATGCTCGCAATTGTAATGATAATGTGAAGCGAAGCGTTGCAGGCCATTAAACTTTCGCACAGAACGAACGAACGCTCGAATTAAACAATAAAATATTTAAAAAATTTGCCAACGCATCCATCCTTGCCTCCTTTGGCTGATTTTTCTTCTTTTCTTATTATTCTTATTACTGCCTTTATTGTTATGAGCGGAAAGACAAAGGGACTGGATCTGAAAACCGAGACCGAAACTGTAACTGTAATGGTAAGTGTAACTGAACTGGCCAGCAAATGAGTGAGTGGGTGGATGGCCAGGTGGGCGACCAGGTGGCTGATAAGGTGGCAGTGTGGCATTGAGGCGAGGGCGTGGCTGGTGCGGTTCTGTTTGACTGCTTGGCTGCCGATCCTGCGGCTACCTGTGAAGTGTGTGCCACGCTCGACTTCTCACCTGCTTGCCACAGCAATGGCAATAACAGTAAGAGCGGGGGAAAAGTCGAGCAGGTAGTGGTGGAGCAGTTTCTGGGAAAGATTGAGGAGGAAGTGCGGTCATTGCTCTGACCTGGCCTGGACATCCTGGCATTTATGGGAGAGAAGCTTGATTTTTACGCGCGTGTAAACAGTTATTATTGCGGGCAGTAAATGTTGATATGACCCTTCTAATGGTCGTTAAATGCGGTTAACGGAGTGCGAATTCAATGAATACATATTCGCTTTTATGAATATCAAATATGTTTTTTGCTTCACGGAGCGAATACGTAGTATTTGTTATTTCCGGCAACAGTATTAGTGACTTTTATTGAAAGAAAACAAACTGATTAAGTATTATGTGGTATAGGAAGATGGCAAGACAATATAGTTAGAGCTGTCTGGTCATAAAAATAAAAAGATATAGGAAATTAGTCTTAAATTTTATCAAATCCACAGGAAGTATATAAAGAAATTACTATTTGTATGGTATATTTATTTGACACATTTTTGTTCTGTTTTATAAAATAGTCTCTGCTTCTCTAAGCCACATCAGTGGAGACACTAGAAAGAAAATAGTTTTTTGTTACCGAGGAACCCCTGCCCTTTTGATCAAAGACATTCTTCCCTTGTCAAGCTGACAAAAAACCGCATGCGGAAACAGGAAGCAAAAGAATTTTAAAATTATTCTAGCTTACACCTGCGGAGCCACTGCACCAGTAGAAGGAGGATACCTTCGCCAAATCTCCTTTTTTTTGTTGTCTGAAGCCCACAAGTGCCGAGCTTCGTCGGTCAGATGAGCGCATCAAACAAACCCATGAAAATTAATTATTTCTTTTTGTTAAGGGAAGCTAAGGAATATAGTGTCGAGGAGCCGAGCAAGGCAGCCAAGTGAGAAAAGGACGAGCCAGAGTGAAGTGAGCTGGCGACGACTGATGCATGATGAAATTGTGTTGTGTGTGGAACTTACCAAGCGTTTATTGTATAAATTTTCCACATTCTCTGCCCGCGCACAAAACATACACTCACTAGCACTGAAAGAAATTATTTTCGATTTCTACTACGTTTTACAAAGTATATTCGAAGACAAAACTATGAGAAAATTGCGAAATCTGTTGGCATCTCAGGAGTCCTTTTTATTATATTTATTATCCTAGTCAAGGATTACAATGAAAAAAATTATAAAATAAAGTATTATTTGCTCTTAAAGTCTCCGAATACTTATTAATAATTTTAAAAAATATTATTAAAAAATATAAACAAATAAAAGTCTAATTTATCTCAATGCAGGGCCACTCCCCTCTTGGGGCTTGTGACTGTGAGACCGAGCCCTTCTTTTGGCCCTTTAGCTGGGTTCAGGCCAACGCAGCTGGTGGTGGTCGCTTCCGGCCAACTCATGCATTTTTCACCAGCAACCAACGGCGGAAAAAGCAACAGTGTTGCAGCGACGGAAAAATGGAAAACACGAGGATGGGCTTAGAGTACAGTGTGTTGAATGCTGTGACAGCAGCTCTACGCCTAATTGCCAGCGACATGGCACAGTGTGCTCCTCCTCTTTGGAATCTAGCAGCTGCCAGGCACATTTTTCTGTCACTATCGATCTGCTTTGAATACGCCAATCTTCTGGACGAGTGTGCTCCGCTCCGACCCGGCTGGAAGTTAATGAAGTCCGACAGCCGGGTGGCAACACTTTGCACTCCATTCAGTTCGGACCGCCGCCGCTGCCGCCGCCGCATGCTGATGGTGTTGTTATTGCCAGCTGCCAATATTGTTAATTACGGACCACGGCTGTTTAATTAAGTTTTAAATGCGCTGACGACTAATTAACTCGAAGCCAAGGCCGCGGCATTCAAATGCAGACAGACAGAAAGATAGACAGCCAGCAATGTCAAGGCTGCGATGGGGTGAGCTTTGACTGTAATATAAATAGGCCATTAATATCGAAGAGTATAGAGGATGCTCCGTGTTTAATAAGGGGAGGTCCTAAGGAGATTTTAACCTTCAGATCAAATATATTAACATATGAACGGTTAAGTAGTTAAGTAAAGGGCTCTTGCTGCTTGAACATAATGTACTCCGGTTTTAGGAAAAAAAAATTTTATTTTATTTTTTGAAGCCCTGCGGACATTGAGTTTAAAACTTTGTTTCGTACAAAGTGAATCCGCTTTAAGTTCCTGAAACATATAAATACTTACTTGAATAAATATTGCCAAAGTTCAGACATTTAAAATAATAGCGGCAAATTCCTAAAGACACTTCCAGGACATCCTTGTTTTTGTACAATAAAGAAAAGTAATTTAATTTTAATCTATCTATACGTAATATTTTCGTATTACAGAATGTAAATTAGATGAATTAATTGCCAAGTTCAGTGCAGAATCGCAGACTGTCCCACCAATTGAACCGATACAGCTCATCTAATCTTTCTTTTGCAAAAGAAAAATGAATTCATCGGACAAATCGCTGGCGTCAGTGGTTAAATAAAATAAATTAAATTAAAAAATACAATTTTAAATAATGCAATAATATCGGTTGTTTTATGCCTTTAAAATCTTTATATTTAAAAACTACCATGGTCATTTGAATTGATTAATTTGTTGGCAGCTGAAAGATATAAGGCTATTCTGATTGCTTTTGATAGTTGGAAAACTGAGATCTCAAAGTCTTGGTTAAAATGGGAATCGAATAGAGCGATGATCAGATTGGACCTTTTCAGTAAATGCGAGAGAAATTTCGCTCTCTTGAGAAGTAAGTTGCACGTTTTTTCCCTAAAAAGTAAAAATTTCTTTTGGTTTTTGTGTAAAAAGTATATATTTATATTTCTAACTTTTATAACTTTTATATATTTGTATGCCATGAAAGTAGAAAACGTGTTCGAAGTGTAATTTCCATGAGCTTGCCGATGATCGAAGACGAACAACCCCCGATGAGTTTTTATGCAGATCAAGTAGAGAACGGCTCCGTGGAGGTCAGGTACAATGAGAACGGAGGTCTCCTCTTTACTCAAGGAACCCAATTCGAGGGAAATTGTCTTGATATATGCCCCGTTTGACTGCCTTTAGATGGCCCAGAAACCGTCAAACGGGGCATATATCAAGCCAATTTTCCTCGAATTGGGTTCCTTGAGTAACGAGGAGACCTCCGTTCTCGTTGTACCTGACCGTTCTCTCAAACGAGCTGCCTTCAGATGGTCCAGAAACCGTCGAACGGGGCATATTATCCAGCCAATGTTCTTCGAACTGCGTTCCTTGGGTGACGAAGAGACAGAACCCTCAGGCAACAGGACAGGGCGTTCATCTCGGGCAAACGGTCTAGGTTACCCTGCTCGATTTCGCCAGAAATCACGTTGTACATGTTGCAGATGTTGACTATCTGGGGGAACAGCTTGAACTGCTGTGTGGTGTGCTCCATGATCTGGGGCTCCGATTGGTTGGGATCAATGGAACTCTGCCGACGCACAGCGGAATACCTGGTGGCAATGGTGATGGCCTTGGCCAGGCTCTGGGCGGTATCACGGATGAGGGCGCAACGCACAAACATCTACAGAGAAGGTGAGATTTAAACCAGTTCTATAATTCGAAAAAACACAAAGATCTGTACCATAGTTCCGCAGGTGAGCACACTGTCCTGTGCGGGTGCCTGTTCCTATTTACACACCACCGCATAACCTTCGGCACAATACCATGTTTGCGCATATCTGAGGAGCCATGCTCCTTGCCAAACACCCTCTGGCAGCGCCTAATGCGCAACCTGTTCGGCATGTACGGGCCCCCAGCACCCCGCTCCTGAGCTCCGGTTAGTTTCCAGTTCGATCCCTTACTCCATCGTATGATTCCTCCGCCGACCGGCTGCTGATTGGATTTGTCTCGTTTTGTTTTTCATTGTCCGGCGGAGATTAGTCCAAAGACACTGTAGTGATCGAAAGACACATGTGTTGTCGTTGTTGTTCCTATGTTGTCGGGCACTCACCAGCAACAGCAGCCGATAAGATCGGCGGAATTTACTCGAATCTTAGCTCCGATCAACAAGCCACATCTACGGATCCAGAAATAATAAAGCCAAGCCCCTGCCTAATTGTATTTGGAGACAAAAAATGCAAAGCTTGCTTAGAGCCCAACTAATAAGAAACTCTCTCTCTTTTATTTTTTGAAGCCCTGCGGACATTGAGTTTAAAACTTTGTTTCGTACATAGGGAATCCGCTTTAAGTTCTTGAAACATATAAATTCTTACTTGTATGAATATGGCCAAAGTTCAGACATTTAAAATAATTGCGGCAAATGCCTAGAGACACTTCCAGGACATCCTTGTTTTTGTACAAAAATGAAAAGTAATTTTCCCAGTCCCTTGTGGTTATCCCTTCGACCAAAAATAAAAATGGGTTAGCCCCTTGATGATGATTACCTTATGTGTGGCTCGCAAAAAAAAAGAAGAAGTCACGCCAACAGCTGCAGACACGAACTAAACAATAAAGGATGCCTCGGCTCCAAAGTGGAATACCAAACATTTTTTCTTTGTATGCCATTATTGAAAAATTGCTTCGCCCAAATCGATGCCCGCCGTGGCTGTGGATGTGGATGCAAATGACTGGAGACCCAAGGCAGGAGAGTGCTTCAAAAGTAAAAAAAGATAAAATTAAATGAAATCTGAGAGCGAGGGATCTAGTGCCTAGTGCGGTGCGGAAAATCCATTAGCCGGAATTGATTTTTCGGTTTGCTTTTCAATCAAATTAAATCCTGCCGAGGCCGCTGCCGCTGCTGCTGTTGCTGCGAAAATGTTGTCGACCCGTTTGACCATCAATCATGATCCGCAGGTCTTTTGTGTGGCTGGGGACAGCAACAACAATGAAATAATGAAATAAAACAAAATAAATCATTTAAATTAATGCCAAATTGGACAATGCATAATGGCGGACAATCAACAAAAAATATAAGAAATCGCTGAATTATATACAGTATGCATATTTGACAACCTTTCAATGTCACTGCTCGGCGATATTTTTATCGTCGCACAAAAAGAAGACGGCGGCACCACTTTAAGCCTGTAAAAAAGCTTTTAAAATGAAATTTACATTGCATCATTTCAGCCAACTCGCCTGAAAATTGCCAGAGGGCCACAAGGAGAGCCAACGGAAAACCAAACTAAATAAAAGGCTGTGAAAAGGAAATCTGCACATATTGGTCATTAATAAAAGTTTTTGCATATTGATACAAAAAGCAAATATTGATAAACAAAAAATGAATACGGCTTACATGCGGAAGGGGTGCGGCAAAAAAGCGAAAGAGCCAAGCGGAGCAGAGCGTATAAATAAATAAATAAAGCGTGTGTGAAAAGGCAACAATAAAACACGTCCGACAGGACCAGGACCACGACCCACCCAGCCAGAGATGGTCGCGTGATGTGAATAAATCGCTAAAGGATGTCACGGTCCGGAGATTTATACCATCCTGTTGAGCTTCAGGTGAACACAACGGCAGCAGAGCCACAAAACTCATCGCCATCGATCAGTTTGTGTGGCCGAAAGCAGTCTTATTTGAAGCCATATGTCAACTGCTCACATTCCTGGCACATACATTTAACCGAATATAATGTATTGCTGGTATATGTAGTCCTGCGCCCTTACATCGCGGCATCCCTTTCGCAGTGAGTGTGGTAAAAGCGGTCGCGATTTCAAGTCAATTGCGTCGTTATTTATCAGCCGCCATAAATGTATGCTTCTGTACGAATATATACTGCAGATGGGTAGAAAATATTACCCACAATGTCAGAACACTGTGATGTTTTAAGCATTGCACAATTGGTTGGAAACGGATGGATGGTCTTGAATTCAAACTGAAATATCGCTCAGTAGGCAATCGAATGAGTTTAAATTATGTTGTGGGCTTTAAATAATAAATTAAATTAATCTGTAATTGAAAAATAACCGATTAACTCTTCATTCTTAACAACAAAAATAAGAGTTATTATACAAAAGTGCAAACTATAAACATTTAAAGATCCTATTTGTAAAGCTGGATTAATTTTGTAATATAATCTGAGTATTTGTTTTAAATTCCTTGTAATTTTGCCCCTCTAAAATATTGAGCTTTTAATGGAAAGGTTGCAATTGCATTTGTTCAGCATATCCCTTCCCAGCTGAAAAAAAGCGGCCCAGTTCTAACCATTAATAGTTGACCAGCCTGAGAGCCGTAGCTAAAACCCATTAAATTGAAGTTCTGAGAGCTTCTGCATATTAAAATACCGATATATATATTTTTTGTTAGCTTTGTCCACTTGATTTATTTTTATTGGAAATGTTCTTTAATGGCCGCCAATTTCCGTTGTTCATTAAGAGCATTGTGCATAAACAAACGAGTTATTGGCCTCAATGGGCTTTGTGGTCGGGCTTTTATGACTGTGATTATGTCTTTTGTGTTCAACGTGTAAACTGCCGATAGCTGCGGTAATTAATTGTTTACATTTTTTGCTTGCTGTCTTATTTCTGGATGGAGTAACTAGGCTGGTCTTAAAAAAGTCACAGGTTAGGTAAGATACGTGCTAAGTTGATGCATTAGAAATAGGTTCGCCACGGCAATTATAAATGTTAGTTGAAATACAATAAATCTGCACTTTCGTTTTTTAGCTAGTACGGAAAAGTCAATATGCAGCAAATATGGTTCACTGTTCTTATATTTTAAAATCTACAAATACTCATCCAAGGTCCCATCGCTTTCTCGCTTTGGTTCTCCTAAAGGTCACAGGTTAAGTTAGATAATTCATTTTGTTCCGCGTTTCGTTAGCATAAAGCTAAACAAATTGGTTGGCAAGATTGTAATTATAAATGTCAAGTAAAATGTAATATATCGGCACTTTCGTTCTATTGTTAGTCCAGCTAAGTCAAGATGCAGCGTCTATTTTTCGTGGCACTGATATTTTCAAATCTACTATTTATCCACGGTCAGAGGGGTCCAGCAAGTCTCCCGGCTAAGACAGGTATGCTTTAAAAAGATACCAAAACCGAATATTAAATAAATCAATCTTTGATATCCAGGCTATAGCATTGATGAGTTGTACAAGGAACATATTTTGAAAATCAAAACAATGAGAACTGCATGCCAAACGGAAGGTAATTTATACAAAGAAATAGTTTTGAGTACAAATTTATACGTAATATTTTCGTTTTACAGAATGTAAACTAGATGAATTAATTGCCAAGTTCAGTCAAGAATCGCAGACAGCCCCACCAATTGAACCGGTACAGCGTCCATCTAATGTTTTTGGGGGAGTACTTGGTTTTCTTTTGGAAAAGAAAAAGGAATTCATCGGACAAATCGCTGGCATCAGTGGTTAAATAAAATAAATTAAATTAAAAAATACAATCTCAAATAATGCAATAATATTGTATGTTCTATGCCTTTAAAATCCTAATATTTAAAAAACTACAATGGTCATTTGAATTGATTATTTCGTTGGCAGCTGGAAGATATTAGGCTATTCTGATTGATTTTGATAGTTGGAAAACTGAAATCGAAAGGTCTTGGTTAAAATGGGAATCGAATTAATCGATGATCAGATTGGACCTTTTCAGTAAATGCGAGAGAAATTTCGCTCTCTTGAGAAGTAAATTGTAAGTTTTTTCCCTAAAAAGTAAAAGTCAGGAAGTCAGGTACAACGAGAACGGATGTCTTCTTGTCACTCAAGGAACGCACATCGAAGAAAATTGGCTGGATAATAGGGGTGATCCTCTGCGGGTAACATTCGGCACAATTCCATGTGTGTGTATATCAGGGGAGCCGTGCTCCTTGCCAAACACCCTCTGGCAGCGCCTAATGTGCCACCTGTTCAGCTTGTTCGGGCCCCCAGCCCCCCGCTCCTGAGCTCCGGTTAGTGTTCAGTTCGATCCTTGACTCCATCCTATGATTCCTCCGTCGACCGGCTGCTGATTGGATTTGTCTCGTTTTGTTCTTTATTGTCCGGCGGAGACTTGTACGGAGACACTGCAGTGATCGAAAGACATATGTGTTGTCGTTGTTGTTCCTATATTGTCGGGCACTCACCAGTAACAGCAGCCGATAAGATCGGCGGAATTTACTCGAGTCTCAGACACCGATCTACAAACCACATCTACGGATCCACAAATAATAAAGCCAAGCCCCAGCCTAATTGTATTTTTAGACAAAAAAAACAAAGTTTACTTAGAGTCCAACTAATAAGAAACTCTTTTGTTCTGTATTGCTTGTACCTTGCAGGCAAAGCGTGGAAGAGAGGGCAAGAAAGAGACAAGAAGAGCAAGTGGTCTCAAAAGAGCGAAAACTGCTCTTGAACTTTAAAGCAAGAGCGCAATAGGATAAAATCAAACTGAGAGGATCTTCCATCTTGAGTCTGGAACAACCGGTATTAACGAGAGTCTCACTTAAAGTACGGTAACGGAAGTCCTTACCTCTTCTCGCTTCCTCCTCCACACAATGTCTGCAATGTAGTAGCAAAGCAGCAACCGTTTTTATTTAGCTGCACTCTGAGAGAGCTTCGCATTTTTTCTCTCCGCAAAATGTACGAGAATTTGTATGAATTGACTGAGAGACAAACGGTCATGGTTAGATCGACACACGCACAGTAGCGCCTCTCGAACAAAAGCCGTTGCTAAAATCAGAAAAGTCGTAGTCGCAAAAAAAATTTAAACCATACTTATTCGACAGGAAATTTCCCATCGATTCAGAATTTCTAAAAAAATCAATTTTAAGATTTTTTTTGTAGAAGATATGAGCCTTCAAAGTCGAACTTTGTTTCCATTTTTGCATCATACAAAAAAAAAAGGGGAAATTGGTTGACTTTCAGGTAATATTACACAAAAAATAGATTACCTAACCTCATGATTTTTACTTTAAATAATAGATACATTCATAAACTGTAAACTGACCCAAAAAAAAACAGAATTGGGTTTGGGCTTGTACAGGTAAATCGCTACCTGCCAGGGGTCAATTTTTTTCACTTTTTTCTGGCTAAAGTAGTCTATATCTTTTTTGGTACGGCTCGGCCCTCATACACACTACATACAAAACCTTTGTTGATCTTTTCTGGACCAGAATCAACTTACATCTGCTGCAGCACGCTGCAGCTGCGGAAATGCAGTGCAATAAACTAAAACAACTCAGGGTAAAATATACCAAAATACCGATTCAACGTAATACATACCAAAAAAATATACTAGAAAATATACTAGAAAAAAAATTTAAAGAAAAAAAATGTTTAATATTTTTTTTAAGTTTTCAAATTATTTTTATTTAAGCAAATACATAAAAATAAAGAAAAAAAATTCAATAAAAAATGTTTTTAAAAAATTGTTTTCATTGAATAGAATAGATTTTTTCACTTTGATACCCTATAAAAAGGCGAATGGGGGGGCGTGGCATATTGTCCAATACATATACAAATTTTACAACATTTACCTGTAAAATGCCGTTTAAATTATTTGGTTATCTTATTTGATTCAAAAGTTACGATTTTAGCAACGCAAAATGAGAAAAGGCGCTACTGTGACACGTTTGGTTATTTTGTAATGGTTACCTAATATGTGAATCAAATCAATTCAGAACATTTAGGATTGCCAACTAATAGCTCGATACAGTGATCTTCTTTTGGTTATTCTTAGCCAGAATAGGTTAAAATGAAGCAATATTTTTTGAGCATTTTTATTTATTTTATCTTGATACCTAACCCCACCGTTGGCCGACCTACGTGGGAACCAGCATTCGCTGTAAGTGTTGGAAATACAAATAACTGGATAAGTCCCAATCAGCCAACAATTCCAACCTGGGCGCCTGTTATATCGGTGGGACTTCCGACATGCACCGGCTTACTTCCAGTTGGTAAATATATATTAGAACCCAGCTATTTCTGCATTCTCTACTTTCCTTTGTTTCCAGATTGTAAGCGGCTGCACGTTAAGTATTATCTTGTTCAACTTTTAGCCAATCAGGAAAAGAAAACACCATTGATTGATAAAATACTGGGTTAGTTGATAATATTGTTTGTCTACCATTCTTTATATTCATTTATAAAACGAGTGATGTAATATAATGTCTCTATAGAGCCTTTTTTTCTAGACCTTTAACATTTTAGATCTGCTTTTGGGTTATACCTTCTGATATAAAAGTAAAAAGATATTAAGGTAAGTGGTTTTTGCTTATATTATATATTGGCAGCGAGGGCTCCTTAAAGCTCATATGATTACCTAATAAAGCCCATTTGAAATAATTGAAAATACACAACATATTTCCGAGAATGCATAAGTATTTCCTCATTAAATCGTGCTGGAGCCTTTGGAGTAATTAAAGTTGCCGGCCGGTATGAGTGATGTGGCGAGAAATTTATCTGCATAACTCATACGTCATGTGGGACGTTTCCCTCTTTTTGTTTGCGCCTCTGCCAGTTAGTTTTTCACTCCGGGAGTCCCTCGAAGTGTGTCGGCATGTGTGTGGGGGCAGCAGCTGCAGCTTAATGATTTTCACGCTTCTACTGCACTTAAGTTGCAGCTTTCTCAGTGTTTTTTTTTTGGCCTGAAACAGGCGTTAATGGCAAACAGAAGCGACAACAGCCGGCTTACAGAGAGAGTTTTCGAGGACCGGCAGGAAGAGGTCGGGCACACATGCTCATTTGGCTGGCGGGCAAACAAATTCCAAGTCATTAGTCGTTGTCCCGTCTCCTCTGACTGGTAAAAAAGCACACACTGCAAACTAAATTACAAGGGCTACAAAAAGCATTATGCCGGATTAGAGGAAAGAGGACTCGAAACTGTTGACAACTTGAGCCCCAGGAGCGATTCTCACATACGATTTCCACTGCACTTTATAAAACAAGTTTTTACACTCAGACAGAAGCCGCCACAAATTCTTGAATATTTCATTTTAAGAGGAAAATAAATTAAGAGAAACGAATGAAAACTATATATTTAAAAGAAATAAAATATAAAGTAGAAGGTAGTTTTCTTTTAAGTGCATAATACGTTCCCTGTGCACTATAAAAATATGGTCAAAAGTAAGCAACAAAAATCCCTGGAAGGACACAGAGCAAGGGCTTCTTCTCCTCCTGACAGCTTGTTCCGCACGCTCTACACTGCTCAGCATATTTCATAAGTCAAAAATGTTTCCGGACAGGCTTCTGCCGTTAGTGGATCGGGTCCGTGCCCGGCAAAAGCTGGCTGTCAGCAGACGCCTGACATCTGCAGGATGTGTCCATGGTGTCGGCATCGCTGTCATTGCCCATCAGACTCATATTGTCGCTGTTGCGTTCCCTGTTCCTAGCACCTTCTGGGGTTCCTCCTGTTGCCCTGCCCTACCTTGCCCTGTTGCCAAGGTAAGCGATGGGAATTTAAGCCACACAAAAAAAAAAAAAAAAAATAAAGAGCACGCGTGTGTGTTTTCCAGGGCGCAATTAAAATGCGAAAGCGAAATTAATATCCGCTTACTGAGGTATCTTCCTTACGACAATGACATTTTTCAAAGCTGCTTACATAATTATGCAGTGACTTTGAGAAATGCTAATGGTTATTATCGTGAATTATAAGCAGCTTACCACATATTTAGCAGATTATTCACTTTTTGCTCTGCTCCTTCCCAGAATAATTATGTGAATTCCGTTTTTGGCAAATGACAATGGGGAGTGAGTCGCTGAAGCTGAGCAACAACTCATAGATTTATTATTCAATTACCGCAATTAAATTGGGCACACGGGCCAACTTTGTGCATTATTCTAATGTCTAATGGCATCTTAAATATTCATCAACACTCCGCTGGTACTTTAATTAATTTCCTCTTACGCCGTTGTTTATCTAACAAATATAGAGCCCCGCCCCGACTGACATAATGAAGCAACTTGTCCAAAAGGAAGTGCCTACGTTCCGGGTCAACAGGATCCGCCCGCCACTTCCTGCTGAACTCATTTGCATACGAGGTGCCATCGAAATAAAAATTTAGCAATTCCAAATGAGGCTGGCGAAGGGGGCCAGGATGGAGCCAACTTGGTATGCAAATTGAACAAACACAAACCGCAGCAAAGTTTGCGATGGGCCAAAAAACAAAAGGTGAAGTTCAAAGTTTCCATCCAGTTCTCCAGCCTGATATGATATGTTGGGGCCGTGGTTTTTTTCTCTTTGTTTAAAAAATCTGTTGAATATGCAAATTGCACTTAAACGATTGCTGCGACCATTTTGGTAAATTGCCACAGCAAACTTTCTCCGCTCCTAAATAAATTTAATAATTTATTGCATTATTTAAAGCTTTAAGCTGCTTTCGGCTTGTGAATCCCTCTTTGCAGGTCCTTCCCTTTACATTTCTCTGTTCATAATAAACGATATTTTGTTCTCTTACACACACGCAGACTCGCACAGACTGGCACGCATCTAAAATTTCAAAAAATTTTAAATTTTTAGCATCGTGAGCTTACCAAGGTAAGGGCTAGGCAGAACTTTTTCCTTGGCACTTTCCTAGAAGCGCTCTTAGTATTTGCAGAGGAAAATGGAGAACATTAGCTATATTGCTAAGTTTAATTATTTACTATATGTATTTACTACTTTAATATGTCAGTATATGCATTTTAAATATATCCACAACTATCATACATCCTATTTTATATATCAGTGAAATTATGTATAATGCTTGATCAATTTTCCTTCGTTGTAGAATAAAATTGTTCACTTGAATTCAATTTTAAATATTTACAAATGAAACATTTTAGTCTATTTTTAGCGGTTTTAAGGATGTTTCTCTTACCCCTATTCCCATAGAAAATGACTCGCAATCACAATTCACTTCGGCTCGTGTCACTTTCAGGGCATTTAGAATTCTGCGCAATGGTGGCCATTCCACTTGCCTTGTTTTAGTGCCATTTGTGCGTTATTTTTATAAAGTTACCTCATGAATTATTCATAAACGAAGCAGACGTACCGTGACGTAAGAAAAAGCAGCTAAAAAGAGGAAAATCTTTAAGTTTTCTTCCTGGGAAGAGCTCTGGCGCGATACCAAGCAGGCAGGCTTTGTCTTGGCAAATACGCAAATCTGATTAAATTATGAGAAACTTTCTAATTGGTTTGTTATTAAGACGGCGATTACCATAAATTACATTTGGAATAAGCTAGCCATTTGGCTATTATACAACAATTGATAAAGCCATTCCCGCAAAGCTTAGCAAATTATCTCACTCGAGTAAACTCTGAGAACAAAACAAAAACAAAACACGGAAAGCTGGCGCGAACCCTTGCCTCATGTTTAATGCACTTGACAGGACCAGACCCGAAGCCCGAAACCCCAAAAACGAAAAACGGAGCGGAACCTTCAAGAAAGCCCTCAATTTACAGCCCCAAAGTTATGACTTTTACGCCCCATTATCGCTTAAATAATTTAGCCTGGCCACGAGAGGGAAGCCCGAGAGGCGAAATTGCTAGAAAAACAAGAAAACCTTGCATAACTTGTGGCCAGCAGAGCAAAGTAAGTGGCAGAAGGGAAGAGCGGGGCCTGCATTCATAAACAGCCAAATTAACCGCAATTAGATTTTTACAAACACGAACAAAACATTTGATAAAATATGCGAAAAATGACCATGCTGATTACTGGGGCCCTGGCCCCGTCCGAGTGTGTGGAATCTGAATAATCAAGTGGCTGCGGGAGTTGAGTAAGAAATCCTGAAAGGACTGCCAAAAGCCCCGTCAAACAATCGACCGACACGGCGCGTCGGCAGAAAGGTAAACATTATTTTTTCATCCTGTCAATTTTGAGCTTTTTAATTAAAAATCCTGCGTGCTTCAGGTACAGTGCAAACAGGCGGCCCGCCAAAAAGGGATAACCAAAGCAAAGGGTTCGCTAATTAAAAAAATAGAATCCTGTGTCTGAGCCCAGTGCCCTGTTCCCTGTGCCTATGCCCTTTAAAGAAGCCCTGGGAGCAGCCCGTCTCACTTGATGATGATGCATGGCCATGAAGTGTGAAAAATTCGGCCTCATTTTTAAATAGACTTAAGTCCGCTTGCCATTTTCATTTGAACTCGCACCGCCTGCCATTTATTTGCCGCTGTGCTGGAAATTAATTAAACACTCGCCGGGGCAAGGTCAAGAAAAGAAAGAACGACTTGCAAGGGCCAGCAATTAGCCTTCGCGAGGGACCAAACCGAAGCGGATGTTTGACCAGAATAAAGGGAAACTGAAGCTGAAATAGAAATTTTGTTGGTTCCTAGAAACGGAAGTTTCAACTAACTAGAGGCTGAAGGGTCTTCCGCTTTCCCGCCCAACACAATTACGCGTTTTAATAAAGTTTCAGCCAAGTCCGGGCATAAAATTAAACAATTAAGCAAATAGTTCTTGAAACTGAGCTGCAGCAGCCCCAAGCCATTGCCAAAGGGGAGAATTAAAGGGCAAATTTGTAGCCAGGAGGGGAAAATATTGATATGTATTAATCAGTAATACTTTTAGGTTTTATAGTAATTATGAGAAATATAGAACTTTTGCTGCTAGAATATTAATGATGTATTTCAGGTCTTTAAAATACTAGAACTAATTGAAATATTTATTTTTAAATTCATTATTAATTAAAGATAGGTAATAAATCCGCTTGGATAAAACTGGTTTTTTTAAGGAAAATCTGAAGGGTTCTTAGTTATATGAGATGTTTTATAATAATAAAATGGCTTTAAATATTACATCAGCATTTAAGAACTAATTTGCAGGACGAACAAAAATAAACATTTCAAATTTCTTTGAACTAAAACGAAACTGATTTAGATCAAGATAATAACCCTTAAGTACGCCCGACAACAAAGAAGGCCGAAAGCAATATTAAGGGGCGCTTAAGCGTGCTTGATTTGATTAGTCAATTAACAGTTCATTAGTTGTCAATCGGTGACGCTGTCGAGGCTTTAATATCTTCACACTTTGTCACCCAATAATCCAATCTTAAATCATTTTCATGGCCCCCGGTTTGTTTGTGTTCGCCAGGACGCGAGTCGGAGTCGGTATGGGATTGGGACAAATAAATCGAATATCCATTCACACGGCCACGCCCACACAATGTCAATGGTGAGGAGGACAAAAACAGGCCAGAAATGAGATAGACTGCCGACAGAGACGGACGGGCCATAAATAAAGATCCGCATCCGCATCCGTATCCCTACCAGGCACAGGCTGTACTCCGGCGTATTCCGGTGTATTTTTAATGCCACAATTAAATGCAAATACAATACAGCAAGGGAAAAAAAAGATGGAATTCGCCGGGCTGACAACACACAGCAGGCAAATGTTGAAGGATGGCCCAGGGACAGCTAAAGGACACACGGACAGACGGACGGAAGGACGGAGGGCTCTGTTCCCTATCAACAGCTTTTTTCCTGCCTGTTTTTTTTTTGTTTCTGTTTCTGCTCTTTGCGGCAGGGAAAAAATTTTTGATGCTGACAACAAAAAACACTGGCGAGCAACAGCCTGCGGGAAATATATAGACAAGCGCCACGCCCCTACAACCAACACCAGGCCGCCGCCGCCCCCGGGCAAAGTAACTGGAAGACAAAGGGAAGAAAAGGAGTGCAGTGTAGCCAGAGGTCCTTCGGTGTGGCTTGGTTGTGGCATGGTTAAAATTCGCCCATACGAAAACAAATGAGATATTCACTTAAATTTAATTTCCATTATTTTTATGAAAGCATATTTTAATTCGCTTTATTGGCAATTTTCGTCGGCCAGCAAGAATACCAATATGAGAAAAAAGGATCCTCGCCGGGTTAAGTATTTTTAATAATGTGATTTTCCCAGAATAAGAGAATAACAAAAGAAGTTGTGGGCTCTTGAATTTATTTATTCTTTATTTAAATAGTTGAGTATTGGCCTTATTGGTGGGGTTCTGATTAAAAACAGTGATGCCTGTGCTTTAAAATAAATAAAATTAATGTTCCGAATATTTTCCAGAGAAGGAATCATGCTCTGTGGGCGATTTCTCAATTATTTCATCAGCGGTTTCGCTTCGAAGCACTGAGCAATTAATTGAACAGCCGCAAATACCGAGCTGAGTGCGTAAAAACGGCCATAATTGCTCCAGCCACACTTTGACACTTGCAGCGGTCATAACTCAATGCAAACAATTAAATAAGGCGAAAGGAAAATAAACAAAAAATATCACATTTCCCTCACTGCGGCGAGCCTGTCAAAATCACGACCCAAACTCATCACTACCTCGAGGGGATCCCTCAATTTTGTTATCCTGCCAACCAGAAGGAAGATGGAGCGATGGAAGCAACAAAAAACATATATTTCCCATCTCTCTTCTCTGTCATCCGGTTTCCGTAGTTTGTGTTTGCTGGGCCATGCTTTGTGTACTTTGTTGCCTCTTTAATAAAAACAAAGGACACAAACACACAAAAAAAGATTGAAATTTTCGCTTGGACAGTTTTTTGTGATAGCCGAATTATTCGAGCGAAAAGCAAAACCTACAGAAATGCAATTAAGCTCGGACCCGAGGCAAACAAACACTTCTTAATTACTCGGTTTAGTTTTGATATATATTTCCCAGCCGAGATTTATAGATTTCCTGCCAGACTCAATCACCGAACTATATTTTTGGTCATCGGGCCCCGAGCACGAACTGCATTTGCAGTCCCACAGTGGAGGAAACTGTGGCGGAACGTGACCGGGCCAACAAAGGATATTCGATTAACTGGGAATGGCAAAATGCAGTTGGAAGCAGAATGCGGAAGAAAAACGAGCTCCCTTTTAAGCCAGTTTACCTTGAGCAATTCCGTTTAATTTCCCTTTGCGCTCGCTCAAATTGCAGTTAATGTAAATGAATGAATATTCCATTAAATGTCAACTCGGGCAAAGGAAAACGCAGCAACAGGCGCCGACGCGTCGGAGTCGGAGTCCTTTAAGCTTCGAAAATGCAAATTGATTTCCCGACGTAACACGTAAAGCGTCGTCGCGCAGCTTAATTGGGATATTGAATTGGGCTCCGGTCGGGGGATTACATAAAATATGAGCTATTTATTTACAAGGAGGGAAACGGCACTACTAGTCCTTCCTGACCACCTCGGCATTCGGGTTGCTCAGCAGCAGGGTCTCGTTGTGCTGCCGCACGTTGTAGTGAAAGAAGAAGCACTTGCTGTACTCGAAGGTGGAGATCATGATGGCGCAGGCGGGCGCCACCTTCAGCAGCCGGGGTCCACATCCCGAGAAGAGCCCTCTCACTCCGTGCGTCCTGTAGATGGCCGTTAGTCGGCTGTAGGTCCCTGGCCTCCTGCCCAGATCCCGTGCAGGCGAGTCCGTGAAGATTACCCTCTCCCCGAACTCCACCTGCTCGTGGGTCTTGACCACGTCAAAGGGCGTCGTCACTACGGCGGCCACCGAGCCCGCCAGCACGCCAGCCAAGAAGCTCCGGCTGAACGAGGGCTGGGTTCGGTTGCCCAGGTTTAGCTTGAGATACTCATAGATGGGCCAGTAGATCCCCGAGAAGGGCACATCCCTGAGAATCGTGGGCCTCAGGCCCCGCCACAATCCCCAGATGCCCTGCAGGGCAATCACGTTTCGGACGAACTGCATTATCTGAGCGTAGGTCTGGCGCTGGGCCTGCATCTTGGTCCTTACCAGTTCGATGGGACTCACCACCGTGACGGCACATATCCGAGCGGTTACTCCGGACATCATGGGCACCACGGGCGGCAGGCTCTCACCGGATTTCCTGCGAATAATTAAAAATTATATTAAGTTTTTAGACCAAGATTATGCAATCCTACCTGAGGATCACCTCTCGTGGTTGCGTCCTACTCTTAAAGTGACGCTCGTACACCTGTTTATAATTTGCCTTGAACTGCTCGTAGGCCACGAAGTAGATGATCGTGGAGGGCAGGGCCGAGACGAGCGTGGGCCCCAGGCCCGACCATAGGGAAGCGATGCCCTCGTACCGGCTGATCTTCACCAGAGCGTCCCATGAGCTGGTGAACTGTGGCCGCAGCCGCTGGCTCACCATCGCGGGCTGGCCACTGGAACCGCTCGGGAAGAGGTGGTCCATCAGGCCGTTGGAGTAGAAGAAGCACTTGTGCGACGGCGACTGTTGCGACTGCATGCGGGTCTTGATCACGTCCAGTGGCGTCATAAAGCAGGCCGTGATCATGGCCCCTGTGCACGCCGAGACCACCTGCTGCAGCGGCCGGATCCGGAAGCGCGGATCGTTCAAGAGTTTCCGCTGCTGGTCCTTCGTTTGCGTCGCATAATCGTACGAGCTGCTGTCACGAGGGCTAACCGAGCTCCGGCTCTCGGACCCGATGCCGCTGCCGCCGGCAGTCCCGCTACTACTTGAGCCGCCGCTGTCACCGTCGCCACGTGATGTGCCTCCATTGCTTCCAACTCCGCCTCCTCTTCCGCTTCCGCTTCCGCTTCTGTTTACGCTGGGGATCTTTCGCTGCTTGGAGAGACGCGGTCCACGACCCACAGAAGCCTCGGTCTCGGTTGGATTCGTCTCCGCGCTGGTCGCGCCGGAGTCCTCCTTCGACATGGCAACCGTCTCTGTTGAGCTCGAGCTTGAGCAGTTGAACGGGAGTCGTCGTTGTCTGGTTTCGAAGAGGCACTTATTAATTTACATTTCAGATTTCACATTGCTGGGGCCTGGAAGAAAATAGTCGAAAATAGTGACGTTTGCTGTGGCAACTCTACAGGCAATGATAACTGGCAATCAATATTCTACCAAATATTAAGGATACACCAAGCAATAAGGGAAGGGTATCTCTTATATTATATACTATAAATTATTATAAAATATCACGCTCCATTTTCTTAGAAAGTGATTATTAAAAACACCAAATTTTGGAGTGAATATTTTAGAATAAAAAAAAAGAGTTAAGTGTGATAACGTTTTTCTTAAAGTTCTTTCTTATGATTTTTAATGACCTGTATTTTCATTACTAGTAATTTGCGCCAACTCGAGGTCTATAGTCAACCTGATATACATATACAGAAATGTTTGATCGTTTTTGTCAAAAGACAAATTTCTGACTGCCTCTCGAAAGTCCATTGCTCTGTATAAATTTACATAATATATTTTTGAATATATCTTATTTATTTAATTCAATAAAGAAACAACTAGTTAACAGTTTGCGATTTATCTTTAAAATTAAGTGAAACAGTAATACATTATTTTAGTAATTTATTACAATTTATAAAGTAACTTCATGCTCGGCTCGTTATGATGAAAATTTGAGCATGCATATTTCTAATAGGAAATAAAGAATAATTTAAAGTGACATCTGCAGCTCTCAGATGTAAGAAAGAAATGTAAGCTGATAAAATAATTACTAATAACATTGATACGCTTCACATTTCTTTATTGCTAATATAATTAAGCTGACATATTTTTAATTTATTTGACGCAACATAACTCGATTGAGGCTTGTGTGAACAATTTTAGATGTAGAAAACCTGACACCGAAATGACACATACATACAAATTTTAAATTGCTTTCTGACAATGCTGGTTTAGAATTTTTGGGAAAACCCAAACGTAGCCAATGTTAAATTTGTTAATTCAATTAATATAGCAAAAGAAAGTTTCCCACTCACCTCAGTTCATTTCGGGTGATTATAAATTCCATTTGTAAATTCCTCTTTATTTGTGTGATTCACCATCCTGTCGTTAGCTGCTCCTCTCGCAGCCTCCTTCCCCTCTCACAAAGCAATTAAAATACTTTTGTGCCAAAGTTAAAGAAAAAAAAGAAACGAAACGAAACGCAGCCATTCCGGAATTGTTGTCGCTCCTGCTTTACTTTATTTTTGGCAATTAACATGCAGTACTCTCATTGCTGATGGCATTCGTTCCGATCCCTCCAGTTTTTTCCCCTCCCATTCAACCCCTGGCAGTGCTCCACCCGAAGGGAGGAGTGTGTGTTCATTATGCCCAAGGGACACCCCATTTTCCCCAGCGACCGCACCTTCAAGCCATTCCGCACAGCAGCAACTGCAAATGTGTCAAAGGTTTGACGTACTCGAAATGGGTTCGTGGGCTTCGGCTTACTGGCGGGTCGAGTGGGTTACTGCACTGAAAACAACTTTGGAGATTTCCAAATACTATTTCAGTTTATAGTGCAAGTAAATATACAGTTTTGCAGAATAAATATCAATTTAATTATTATTGATCAATTTAAACATTAAAACGAGATCGATGGGAAAAACAAATATATAATGATTAGTTTAGTCAACACAAAAAAATAGTTTAATTATTTCGAATTAAAAAATTAAAGGTTCTTGTAATATTTAATTATAATTATTTATATTTATAGTATAGTGGCAATATTTTTTTACAGATAAAGAACTACTATACATCTAAAGTCTTTAGTTATATGAAAAGTATTTTTATATTATCATAAAATATATCAGAATATATTTATCTATTATTATAAATTATATTATTCTATATTGGTATTTATTTTTTGTGAGTGTATTTTCACGCAAAACAAGTTGACTGTTGGCGTAAAAATAATTGACATCAAATTGATGTTACAGTAAGCGTGGTTGTGTATGTAGCTGACACATGTCCCACAATCTGTCGTCAGTTGCTTCACACCAATGGCAATGCATAGAACCGATATGTTGATAATTTTTTAACCAGTATTTGAACGGCATCAAGCTAGATTAATAAATGAATCATTGGATGTACAAAACCAAACTCACCCAGAACTAAGCGAAACTTTCACATATCAGTAATAGGAATTAGATTACCCGTATACATTTTTTAGATCCAACTTAATTCTTTTCATTCAAATCGATTTTACAAGTTGATACTTTTATTGATTTCACTTTCTGAGCTTGAACTTTTCCACAAAGAAGTCTTAGTTGGTGGCAAAATCGTGTGATTAGCTCTTAAGCAGATTGCAGCTTACTTTAAATTCAATTTGGGCGTTTTTCTTGAGTGGGTTAAGATGTTCGCACAATCCTTTTTCCCTAGCAGCAGCAAGGCCATGCCTAAGACAAGACAACAACAACATCAGCATCGGCATCAACAAGAGGAGCCTGGAAGGACAAGTCGTAGCGCTTTTGAAAAACACGAGAAAACACTTCATGGGCAGTGGATGCGTTGGGGGGGAGCTAGGAGGTAGGTGGTGTTGCTAGAATGTTACCCTGATATGATTACGTTGTAACACAAGTTTGGTGCAAGGCAACAACGAAATAAAAATAAAAAATAAAAATGTATATGACGAAATGCTCTGGCCGAGCAAATTTAGGAATATTCAAGAATTTTAAGCGTCAAAAATTGTTATTTTAGAGTTTGTGATTTGTTACGTAGTTTTAACCAATATATGGTATTATATAAAATCATATATGGAATGAAAATAAGCTAAATAAAATATATTTCAATTTGAAATTTATTCACAAAAAAGTAAGATTCCGTACTAAAAAATACGAAAGAAATTATCGAAGTGAGTGATACCCTATGGAAGGGTATAAATCGGTTCAAAGGGGGGAAAAATTGAAGGATGAGTTGGCGGACCTGAAGGTAAGTCTCCAACGAAATATGCCAACATGCACATGACATACTAACTAGCGCTGCTTTGCATCACCTACACGTCCGCCCCCGCCTCCAGAAGCACTCCCTTTGGAACCAGGCTCCTCATCTCCTCTGCTCCCGGAATCCCATTCAGCTGCGTGACAACGTACCCGTCATCGCATCACACGCAGACATTTTCTTACAGTTATGACTGGCGTTGCTATTTGGAATTCGACACGTACGCGGGCATCCCAGGACACGTAGGGCGGTGTAATCCGTGGGTATGGATGTTCCAGGGGTGTTACATTGAGGGGGCTTCAGGGGGGGGGGTAGCGGTGTCGATTTTGACACGTTGCCCGTGTGTGGGAGCTGGTAATTGTGGTGTAAAACTGTAGAATAACAGCACTTAGCTGGCTGCTAATACGAGCACGTGTCTGCTCTGTTGCACAACAGGGCGTATGCGCAATATCCAGCCATGCATGCTCCGGGTCCTGCTGGAGCGATAATGAAAAAGTGCAGCCAAACCGAAATACAAACTCAATCGAAATGGATTCATTAGGCTTTCAATTTGCCATTAGCACTGCTCGCTTAATTAATATCTTCTGTTGTTAATCAACGTCCCTGGCAATTGACTTGCCAAAATGGAATTAGAGCAGAGCTTGGCCATCTTATTGTCTGTGCAACGCATCTGCGCTGATCAAATAGTAATTATAACCAGCTTATAGAAGAGAAAGTTTCCTATTAACTGCTGCTGCTGCCAGTTATATGCATATTTTTATTTAATTAAAATCGAGAATAAACAGCGCTGCGCGGCAAAGGAATGTTGACAGGGCGCCGGTGGAAAGCAATTGAAAGGGCTTCCAAGGATGGATCCGACATATGGCAAGCCAAGAAAAATTCGCACACACACTCACATGCGATAAGTCACAAAGGCTGCCGAGGGTAAAGGGGATAAAGGGCAAGCGGAACTGAGGGAAATCGGGGGCAAGACAAGGCGAAAATGTGGCACGCGGCATTCACCGCACAATTCCATTACGTAAAGCAAACATCAGATGGCGAAAACTGCGCTGCATGATTGGGTTTGTGCTCCTTGTGGCATCGGCTTCGGTTTCCCTGCCGCCCGTTCCGCGGGTTTCGGCTGCTGGCAGGGGCGTGGCGCCAGTAAAAGCAACATATTGAATATTGATGCTCATCGATTTCGACTTGAAAGCGAAAAAGTTCAAGCCAGCACACGCACAAACGCACGCACGGAGCTGGCATGCTCTTTGTTTATAATATAAACATTTTCAATTTCTTGCAGCCCCCCGGCATTCAATGGCAAACACTAGGCAGCAAAAATTATTTTGAATTAAGTCAAAGACAACTTAAAATTAATATTTGTAATTGATTGAACAATATTTACTTTAGAACTATGGATATGAATCGTTATTTTTCTAGGTGTTTAGTGAGCCTTTTGGAATTTCAACTATTATTTTAAAAAGAGTTAAACGTATTTTATATGAAAGGACATTTAATAAATAGGGTATATTAAAACTCCATGAAATTTTTAAAACCCAGTTTGAATGCAATTATTTGGAAATAGAAAACATTTTTTTCGGCCAATCCATTAGAATGCAAACGCAGTTAATGGAGTTTATAAAACTATTTAAATTAATTATATTCAAAATTGGTTCAGCAGTTGATATTTTCTGGTGTTCACTACAGTTAAAACTTTCCACTTTTATGGACGTAACTGGATTCCGAATCGGTATGTTGGAGACCCACGAAATTCACTTTTAAAAATCCATTTTAAATGCAATTGTTTGTGCAAAGGCAGTGAGTGGCATTTACCAAGCAATTTCAGTTATCATATTCAAAATTAGTTAATTATTGCATATTTTCCCGGTGCTCGCTGCAATTAAACCTTTTCACTTGTATGGAAGTAATTTGATTCCGATCAAACTGTTGACAGCAGAGTGTAAGTGCACTCAGCTCAGTTAACTGGCTGCGGCGTCTGGGAAGCAATTTGTGAACGCGCGTCGAGCATTTAAAACAATTGGTGCCAAACAATTACGCGGAGGGTGCATTTTCCGATGGAGAAGGATGCGATGTGCTCCCATGCGCGGAGTGCGGGTTGCGTGGAAGGAAGCCAAAAGGCTTCCCTCGCCAAATTAGCGACAAATGTGTGTGTGGCAGCGGATTCGGGAGCGGAGACGGAGGCGGAGGCGGAGGCAGTGGCTGAGGGCAGACGGCAGACAACGACCCAAATTGCAAATTGCAACAAACTTGGACAAAAGTGGGGCAACGATGGCGACAACGACGCGCGACGATGGCCGCTTTGTCTGCATAAGTTCGTAATAAGCAAATTAAATGCCAAGTAAACCCAAATGGCCCTGTAAAGTAGGCAACAATAAAAATCCAGCCGGCTGCCAATGCGAGTGGCGCGTAGTGACTTGGCGCATTAACACCCCGATGCCAACGCGGATGCGGATGCCGATGCCGCTTGCCGATCCCAATGACGCCACATGCCGCCAGCACATTCCAAATGCAACCGAAGCGCAATATCATGGGCGTTAATTGCCACTCAAAAGGATGGGGCAAGGAGGAGCAGGCGTGGTGGAAGCTGGTAAGCTCAATGGCCATGCTTGAGTGGCCTTCTGCACAGTGGAATCAATTCCTATATTAAGGAGAATAAGTTTCAGTACCTAATTTGTGTGTTTAAAATATATGATTACACTTTTTGTTGTCTAATTTTTATAGTTAGTTAGCAGTTACAGTTCTGCAGACTCTTGATCAAATATACTTATTAAGTTCTATATTTTATTCTTAAAAATACTTAACTTAAATCATACATTTAATATTTTATTATTTTCAATGGCTTTAAACAAGAGCTTCTGTTATTTTACCCACTGTGGCTCGGCCAAGTCAAGTCCTATAAAGTTTCCTGCGCTTTTCTACACTTTATTTACTTTTAGAGGATCTGCTGCCAAGTTTCCCTTTGGCCTGCGTACACCCCCTCTATGTTTTTTCTATGTAATTGTAGTTTTGCTTTCGCTTTCCGTAAAGGGAAAATATTTATGATAGAGAAGCGAGAGAGGGAAAATATGAAAACAACAAAAGTCATAAAATATATATAAATAAAACGCGCTCTGCCATAAATCTCATACGTGCGAGTGTCCCTGTGGATACGTAGAGCGAATGTTTCGCCAGTGCGTGCTGACTCGCCAAGGATCCTTTCGAACAGCAGCAGCAACAGCAACTCTCCTGGCTGAATTTTATAAATTTAATAAAAGGAAAAAACCATGAAAGATGTAAATGCAAATGGGATACTTGTTTACATTTTTAGCTGCATGCAATGTGTTATGCAGTGTCTGTGCAGATAGGAGAGCATTTATTTTGGCCATTGCCCAAAATGTTTACTATTCAAATAGGTTTGTGATATACAAAACGGGGGGACGCATCTACTAATTGATCTAAGCCATAAATATGAATAGAAATTAAATTGAAATCTAATTAACATATTTCCCCCTTATTCGGCCAAGAAGTGTAACTTTTTTTAATGCAATTTAAATCAATTGCTGCATATTATTTTATGCCTACGAAATTATACAACCCATTGAACTTTCGACCGCAAAACAAACAAATAAACAGTCGAGCGGATTAATTAAAAAAAATAGAACAGGACAAAAAATGTGTTTAATTAAATATTTATGTTATTATTATTGTGCCCTGTGTTCTAGGCGATTTCTGTTCATTTGCGAATTTATATTCATTGAGGTTTTCGATGCGAATAATTTGCATTTAACACATGCGCAAACGCATACAAATTCAACCGCAAAATTACATTTAATTCTCGCAGCACGAAATTATCAACCAGCAAATCCGTTTACGCACTTGATGTCCTTAATGACTTTTGTTGTTCTTCATTCTGCTGCCGTCCCTGTTGTTTTCAGATGTCTAGTCACCAAATGCAATTAATTAAACAATTTCCGTTTCTGTTCAGAAAATTGCGTTTCAGAAACTCTTTTGTGAAAACGTTTGTAGCCAAATTATTTTTCAAAATCGAATTATATATTCCAGACTATATAAATTTATAAAAGCAAAGAATTTTTAATGAATAAAAAAAGCCTTTGTGGTACTCACTCAGGGAAACTTAAAGAAATCAAAAAACGCCATTGATTTAATTGCCAGAGACTATTTTATTTGTTTATTTTCATCATATAATAGGCGTAAGCTACAATAATTGTTGGGGTCTTAAATTATTTACACATGTTCATGTCCGCATGCAGTTGTGTTATTTGGCACCTATTAAATTATTAAAATTTTCATTATAAAGTCAAACAAACGTTGTGCTGACTCGAAAAAGATGAAGGGAAATACCGAACATAATTTGCATATTTGTTTACTTGTTGTCGCTGTTTTTGTTTTGTATTTGCGTTTACTTTGCTTGCTGGGGACAGGGACAAGGACAGGGACAGGACTCGTGTTGTTCTCATTTGCTTTGTTTGTGGAATGTTTAACCAGTTTATTGTGTAAGGCCATTGAATCGAAGACCTTTGCCCGGGGAAAGGAACGGCGGCCAGTGCAAATACAATCGTAAAATGTATAAATAATCGAATAATAATAATAATAAAGTGCATTAATTAGGCATGATGCATTAAGCTGCTTAATTAAAAAACGAAAAAATGGTGCACAATTAAAACCATTGTACGGGCATATGCATATTATATTAGCCACGTCGCTCTCAATTAGCTTCAATTAAAAAAGATTAAATATGTGCACAGTAATCCGGTGCGTATCCAATTTAAGTATAAGCCGATAAAAACAAGAGACCCAGCGCAATGTTTGCTTTGCCTTATATTTATTTTTTGCCTTTCCTTATGGCCTTCCTGTCATAACTTTGCATTTGTCTCGGTTAGATTCCGGCCCTTCCCTCCGGTTTTTGGCCCCCGCCATTTGACCATAAACCGGGGGAAGTCCCCGAACAGTAAATCAAATCAGAGACCAGAACGTTATTCGAGTATTAATGCATGAATCGCTTCCACGTCCCCTAAAGGACGCCTCATCCTCGGCTCCGTGCTCCTCCGGCTCCGCCCGCCCTCTACATATTTGACTTTAATATACTCTCGAGTTACTCTAATTTGTGGTTGTCAGCAAATTTTTGGACCATTCAGTACTGGGTCAGAGAATCTGCTTTGGGAATTTAATTTTTCCTATTTTCTGTTTCGGTTTTGCTTGTGGCTGGGCTGCCTGCCTGCTGCCTGTGAACTTTGATTTGTTGGGCCAAACTATTCGGTCTCTGCGGTTGCTCCGGCTGGATTATGAATTATTCAAGCCGGCAAAACCGAGATGGGATGGAAATTTTACTAAATTGATTCGAATGCTTAATATTTAATGGGGTATAAGTGTTTTTAATATTCGGTAAAGTGATTAAGAATAGACAGCATTGCCAAATGTTGCTCGCTCGAATTCCATTACACGCTTATCAAACCAACAGACTTCCATTTAGCACTTTACAACTTGCCACAAAAGTTAGCTTCGGGTTTATTCACTTCGAGTGCCATTCCATACACTTTGCACTTCACTGCCAGAATACACACGCAGGACTTGGCAGCAGGAATTCCTCCTACATGGACGAAAAATAAACTTCAGTCCGAAGACGTTGGAAGAAATTACGAAAAACTGGCCACAGATAGGCAAGGCAAGCAGATGGAAAGTGATTCCCTTTTTTGTACAGAAAACAAATGTCAACAACATCCATTCATATCAGGTTGCCCTGTCCGTCGGTCCATCCATCGGTCATTATACCAATTTATGTTTGATCAAACGACGCTGACTCCGTTGGTAAAGATGTTTTTGCGCTGCTCAATTAGATGGCTCCGACAGAGGATTTCTCATAATTAAAGGCTCTCTTCAAAGGCCGGCAAAAATCGCACACAAAAAGGACCAACACCCGTGGGAGGAGAGACCAAAATGAAAAAGTAAAAACAATCCATTGGGGCAAACAATTTAATTACAAATTTTTTGGGGCTGCTCCAGGGGGAAAAACATTTCTGTTTGTCCTTTTTATGGCGGAGATTTTCAATTTCGCCCGCAGTTCGCGACAAACTTTCGCATTCGACGTAACCTGTGAAATGGGGATATAACAACAACTCGAAGACAGAACAATTTGCATAAAGGACCAGGGCAAAAACGACACAATAACTCAATTCGCAGCACCACAAAAAAAAAAACCGAAAAAAAAGAAAATAAAGAAAACAAATGCGCCACAAAGGGAATAAGGCATAAAAGCCGACGCAAAAACTTTTCTGCCAAGGCAGTAAATCCTACAGGATACTGCTCTAAGCTTAGCAACACAACGCACAACTATTCTCCGGTGTCGAGGGCCAGCAGCGGCAACTTTGATGTCCTGGCCGCGGGGCGGAGGGGCGGCGGGGATCGGCAAGTGGAGAAGAGTTAACAACTATGCACGAAACGCCAAATATTTGAAATATGTGTAGCAACAGAAATGTTGACATTTGAACTGATTTCCGGAAGGCTCAAGAGTCCCTCACACCAACTCAGCTAGTCACTGCGTGTGTCTCTCTGTCTTGCACTTGGAAAAAACTTTCCAGGAACTTTTCCTAATTCTCCGATTAGTTCTATAAATTCGGTGTGGTTTTTCATAATTTTGAAATGCCAGAGAATACATATAGTTAATTTTATTTGAATGTTTATCAATTTATTAAAATTTTCGGGGATATAAAATATTTTTTAATTTGATCCCGGATTAATATTAACATTTTTAACTTTACCATTCCTAGCAAATGTTTTGACTATTTAATTTAATGGAATCAACTAATTTTAATTTTAATTTTAACAAACCAAAAGAATTCGCAAACATTAAGAGTTTATCAGAAAAAGCTAAATATGTAAAGCTGCTCACAAAATCTTTGTTAATTCTTGACATAAACTCACGTTTTGATTCATTTTATTCGTTAATTCAAGGCTTGACCTCAAGTCTCCAAGAAGCTTTTTCAAGGAAACAAAAAAGAATTTTTTTCCCGAGAATAACACTTAGGGGAAAATATTTTCGAAACACAGAGACAGGCAATTTCAGGGGGTGAGACATTTTTTTCCGAGTGAAATAGCTGGCAAAATGTTTGTGGCAAATTAAGTTGGCGGCACTGCAAAATTGCCTCAGCCCGGAGAGAGTATTGGCAACGAAAGTGGCCCGGAGAAGAGCAGCAGCAGCCGGAGCATAAAAGAGGGAGCAAAAACGTTCGTAAGTAGCTTTTGTTTGGTAAATTGGCGGCAACAATAGTTGACACAACTTCTGGTGAGCGAGTGGCAAAATTCGAGGCATTTGTTATTGGCAATTTCTGCTGCAGCTATTTCTGCTGTCGGTTGTCAGGGGAATAAATGTAAAATCAGCCACATACAAATTGCTTTCATCGATGTGGTTTTCTCTGCCTGCCACTATGTGCGCGCATGTCATCTTATGGTTAACCTTACTTAGAGAGTAAATAGAATGAAAACATTTATCTTATAATACTTATTTTCCTCTCTTCTTTTTGTGGTTTTGTATGCAGAAAAACTAATTTCTAGGCTGGTCCCTTGTGTTGAATTCTTTGTGGTTGGTAAGCTACACTCTAAACTATATTTATTAAGTCATATGTTGGTGCTCGAATTATTTTAAGACATTTAACTATTTTTATAAAATACTGCGGCTCGTATTCTCAAACTTAAGCATACTTCTGATTATTTTATGATTTCTTCTATTCTATATATATGTTTTCTTAAATAAGTAGTTCAAAGTGACTCCCTTGTTGTGCAATATTTTTCTCGAAATTAGTTTCCTTTACGGCAATCGCTGTTTATATCGATAAAGGGAGCCATTGCTGCAATCTCCAGGGCAACCTCTGCTGCAATTTTCCCAACTAATTTACGCCGGCACAAAGTTACCCGCAGAAAGGCCAGAGAATGCCAGAAGTCGGAGCTCTAACCACGAGCCGAAGATAAACTTTACACCGAGATGTATTATTAAATTTACGCAGGCTCCATGAAATTCCGACCGAGGAAACCGAGGAGATGGGCTGCCGACAAGGATTGGATGGGATTTGGCAGCCAGCTGCCTGTCGCCGCATTGCGGGCACAACGGGGCGCGCATCTCCCCGGGAATCCTCTGGAGTCCGGAGGATGATTCCTGGCTGGCTGTTTCTATATATTGGTCGTAATACTTCTGCCGGGCGGCTGAAACTGCTGCAGCTCGGTGCGTACAGTGCCCGTGGACGAGGAGGAGGTGGATGACTCGCAGGACGAGGCGTTGGATGCCGACGAGCCCGATGATATTGTGGAATCCGTTCTCTGCTGGCAGCCCATGGGACTTGCCTTGTTTTCCGCAGCGTTTGTTGTGTTGAAATCCTTGCCGGAAGCCGGGCGCTGCAATTGAGGTATGCGGCTTGGCGTGGCCACTGCTGCAGCTCCTGGGGATTCCCCGGCTCCTTCTCCTGCTCCTGCCGCCTGGCTGCAGTCCCCAGGCGGTGCCACCTGGTGGGTGGGCCTGGGTATAAGGGAAGTCCTCGAGGGCGATTTCATGGGCTGCGCGTACAAGTCCCCGTTGGGCGCCGACCAGCTGCAACTCGCAGGACTGGCCTCAATCGCGTAAATGCACTCGGTGCGCTCGCCCTGCGGCGGCGTGGTCTCATGGGCCGGCGGCACCGACTCGAAGGACTGGAAGGAGCCGCTGAGTGCGGTCATCGCCGCCGAAGCCGATGCTGATGCCTCTGGCGCCCTCCTCGCCCGCTTCAGCGAGCTTGCTGGCGACTTGGGCACAATGGGTCCCACAATAAGAGTGTTCTGCGTGATCTGGGGTTCTCTGAGCTCCTCGTCCTCGGCTCCACAGTCCAGGGCCACTTGTAGCGGAGAGGTGGTCACATTGCTGCTGTCCCTCCGCCTCCGGCCCAGCGTGCTGCTAATGGTCCTTGGCGGCGGCATCGGAGCATTGAAATTCTGCGGCGGCAGCGAATTGCGCTTGTAATTGCTGTCTCTGATGTCCTGTTCGGTGGGCAGGACCTTCGGGTAGTTGCGCTGCCTCAGCAGCTCCAGCTGCTGGGCAGTGGTCAGCGGAATCGGCTGCAGGCCGTGCGTATCCTCCCTGCTCGTCACATTGATGTCCACGTCGTCGGCGTGCACAAAGCTGGTGACCTGCTCGTCGGCCGCCAGGATCATGTCCACCGGATCGGAGTGCGTCCGCGAGTGGTACTGCTGCTGCAGGAGGTCCTCGCTGGGCTCGGTGAGGGCCGAGTGCTGCCTCTGCAGCAGCATCTCGTAGTGCTGCGGCTCATGCATGTGCTGCGGGATGAGCAGGGCGGCATCGGCCACCTCGATGTCCTGGCAAATGATGAGTCCCCGCCCGTCTGACCCGATGGACGGAGGCGGTGGCGTGGCCGTGGCGAAGCTGCCCGACTTGGGGGCCTCCTGCCCCGACATCCACTCGCACACCTTGGTGTGGGTGTCCACCGTGGAGCAGCTGAGCGACCTCTGACCCGTCTTGATGGCCTCGTAGGTGTTCGACTTCCGTGTCATCTCCAGCACGAAGCTGTCGTCGCCATCGCGCGACTTGCTGCAACGCTTCAGCTCCTCATCGTTGGCCCCATCGTAGCTCAGGATGTGTCCGCCCAACTTGGGAGCCGGAAACGGTAGGGCCTTGATCCTGCGGCGACGCTGGCGCAGCAGGAAGGTTCCGTAGATCAGCAGATTGAGGACTATGATGATGGCTATCAGCGCGATCAGCAGCTGCAGCGTGGCCTCGGACTTGGCCACCGTCTCGGGCGGCTGCTGCTGCTGCGGCGGATCCTCGCCGTTGTCCAAGGGGTTCGTAGAGGTCACCACATCTTCGAAGTCACTGCTGCTCATTATCTTGTGCACGTGCCCGAAGGTCGGCGGTGCATTGTACATGTTCTCCGCCGCCGTCTCCGTGGACTCGCCGCTCTGACCCGGGCCGGCCAAGCTGGGCTCCTGCAGGAGGAGCTTCAGGGTCCGCACGGGATCCTCGCCGCCATGATCCCTGGGTCCGTACTTGCTCATGTGTCCCGTGATCACCTCGTGTCCACCAGGGCTGTGCAGCTGCTCCTGAATGGCCGCAATTTGATTGAGTTCGTCGGGCAGCTCCTTGTTCCAGAAGTTCATGTAAATCTGGCGGTACTTGTAGCCCACCGTAGGCGGAATGCCTGACCAGGGAAAATATGGAATATAAATAATTAAATTAATTATTCAAGATTAAATTTTAAGGTCACTCACCTATATTGAGGTAGGCCTGGGCTCTCCTATTAAACTCCGGCCAGTCCAGATCATAGCGATCCCACTCGAGGGCATGGGAGTTGAGGAAGATGCCCTTCCACGGAGCCTTCGGATTGCTGAGAGCGAAAAAGGAAAACACCATTAGATGTCAGAAAAAAATCCTCTTTTTATCGACATAATCCGGTCGTTCATTTTCTCATTTAAATGACATGGTTATGGCCAATAACCACACCATCCCGACTGAGATTGGCTCTGTTTGGCCGGCAGCCGAATGCCGAAACGTCCTGCTAACGATCTCTGATTCCAGTTTTGATTGCCGCACCCGTTCCCATTTCTATCTGGCCAGCCTTTATTTCTGCCCCAGAGCGCTGGCCACTTCAACTAATAATATTTGCATGCCGCCCGGCGTCCCACTACAGTGGAATAATAATAAAGGCGGCAGTAAAAATTCTATTCATTTCGCTGTCCAAGCGCTGCAGATTGCAGAACGTGCCGCAGTCGATGCCAAACCAAAGCCACCACCAGTCGCAGCCATTCCAGGACTCATGAATATCCCACACAGCATCCGCATCCGCATCCGCATCCTGATTCGCATCTGCATTTGCATGCAGAACTGTGACCCCTCTCGTGTTGATGTTGATGGTCGGCCAGGAGCCCTTTTCCCAGCCAGCTAGTCAGCCCCCTGTTAACTTTCTCGAAATGCACTTTTCACATCCGGCTTTTGGCTTCGGCTTCGGCTTACCAAAGAAGTGGCCAGCAGCCAGCAGTACTCACCCGGTCTTTACGAAATTCGTCCAATATGCCATTACCGCCTCGGAAAGCAGCTTTTCCTGCACCGTGTAGTTGCCGCTGGGAAAGGGGCCGGCCGGGGCCAGGGGCGCTCCGAAGATAAACGCCAGTTCCTCGCCCATAATGCTATGCGGTAGCTGTAAGTGAAATATATATGTAGCCGAGTGCAGCAGGGGTCGGGTCGGTAAATCAAACCGTTAAGGGAATACTCTAAAACGCAGACTGTTAAGGAAGCAAGGGGAGGCCATAAATAATAAGGTATTAGGGCAGGTAAAAAAAATGGCAGGCTTCCGTGTTAACTTCATAACTTTAATGCAGTTTTTAAGAGAAGTTTAAGAGACTAAACATTAAATCCATCAAAATAATTGTAATTGTAGTAGTTTTATTTTATTTCAAAAGCAACGCATGATAGACTCTTTATGTGTACCCTTAATGACCTTTATCTGACCCTGCTGCGAAATGACTTAAAAGATTAAGAGCCTGTAACCTTTTCAACCTTCATCACAAAGTTCGCATACCCTTTGCAGAGATTTAATGCGGTTAGGAATGCGGTGACTCCGGAGATCGGTGTGAAATGTTTTCAGCAGTATTTTTATGGCTCTTTTTTTTTGGCCATTGTGGCCAAGCAGCATCAATCTTCTTAGACGGCCTGCATAAATATTTAGCCAGCCGAAGACAGGCTTTGGCCCGGAGGCGCCATTGGGGGAAGGAAAAGACGGTCAGAAGGAATCGCTGTGTGTAAGTAGGTAATAAAGCCAAGTTTTTATTGTTGCCATGAAAAATGTAACAAAGTCACAAAGCATTTCTGTCTGAGCACATCAAAATGGGACTGTGACTGTCCTGGAGCGGCTGTCCCGGCGATGTCCTTTGGACAATGTCCTCTCAGCGCCATCGCCCGCCTTTTATGGCATTTATGAATGATGAATTTCGCTTTTGATTTTCAGTTTGCAATTGTGTGAGAATTTGATGAAACGAGAGCCAACGGAATTCAATATTGGTTTCTTTGGCAAGGCTTAGTCTAAGCTTCTTGTGATGAATATTCGGTTCGATGACCGAGCGCCGAAATCAAAGCGAATCTTTAAGGTCTTTTATATTTTATGATTGGCATAGAATGGAATTTGCGGACCGGGCGTATGTTTATTTTTACGCTTGCCATTCTGTATTGACATGCGAGTGAAATGGCCGGGAAATATTTTGATATCAATCAATTTGAGTGTTTGCTAAAGCAAATATTGGTTTTATGCTCTCTCTCTATCGCAAAAAAGGAGTTTAAATTCCCATAAATATGGTTTTACTGTCAATGTTGACACGAAATCCTAAAAATTGCAATTAAACACATCCGCTCTAGTCGGCGCTCATTCAATATTATTCCACGGCGAATGAATAATTAAAGAGTGTCCATAAATTGGACGAAATTAATTTATGGATTTATTCCACTGCCCAAAACGTGGACGCACTTCCTGTAACGAATTATTGTTATTGCTATTGGCCGGCGATTTGCGCTTTAAAGTTGGAAATTAAAAAATTACCGGAACGGAGGCGGAAATTCAATTTGAAATAAATGCGTAACTTTCGTAATTTATGCTCGCCCACTCTCGGCGTTACGTAAGGCGCCCTTTCTGTGCCCACGGCAACGGAAGCAACAATTTGACTTAGCGCCATTTGTCGTAATAAACCTAATGGAGTTAATGGCACTCGCAGCGTGTAAAATTTCCAAAAATATTTCCCAGAATTGGCCCAAGGCTGAGGCGCCTTATGGGTGGGGGACGAAGGATGGGAAGCCCAAGGCGATTGCCTGGGCGTGAATTTGCAGAGGGGATGGGAACGTCTTGCCGCACAATTTGCTCTCATCTTCTTATAATTTTATTGGATTACACAAGACTCGGGCTAGGTTTCCTTTAATTTGATATTTCTGGGTTCGGTAATTAAATATTTTGCCTCGCCTCGTGTATTTTGGGGCTGTGGCTGCCCCAAAGACTCTGCTGCACGTTGAGCGTAATGTGCACGTTTTTCGGTATTTGCCAAACACTCGAGTTGCCGAATCCTTTTTGTGGACTGCGGCCGCAAACTTTCGTCCACGCACCAAAATAAAAACTTTAGTTTCAGTCATATTTATTTTATTTTCATAAATTTTTCTTTTCCTTCCTCGGCCATTTCGCATTCTTATCAGAAGGAGAAAGAGAAGGGAAGGGGAAATGCCCAAATAGTCGACGGAAAAAAACTTTCCCAAGAAAAAAGAAAGTGGACCAGACGGGACATACTTCAAGTCTTTTTTTTATTTTGTGGGGTTTTTGCGGAAAATTCTTGGGATGCTGACCGCGTTTAGAATGCGATGATAATGACGTTTGTCTACGTGCCTGTGTGTGAGAGAGCGACCACTGGGGAAAATGCTAAATTTAATATGGAAAACTTATTAAACTGTCCTCAAGTCGAAGTCGAAGTCGAAGTCAATGTGAATGGTCGTTTTCATCTCTTTTGCCTCAATTGTGCCTAAATAAATTGGAACTTGTTTTGCCAAACTTTTCGGCTCGCTGAGTTTATTGCTCAGCTTGGGAAATTACAAAAGGAAAATAGAAAGAGAAAATCTCCAAAGCCGCAAATTTTTATTCCAATCCCCATGTTGTTTATTTGTGTGCGCATTTTGCGTTTTGTCTTCGGGATTAAATTCAATTAAGCTCTACTTTAAGCCCAAAACCCATTTTGTCGGAATTATCTAGGATTCGGATAATTTTCCCAAAGTCTCCCAGAGCCACAACAAATTCGGCAAACAATTAAGTCAAGTATATAAGAGGTTTGTGTGGAAATATCTTTAATAAGACCGGAAAGTCCGAATACTTGATGTGCTTGATATAATGAAATACAAGTTATTTCATAAAAATGCCACGTGTAGGAAGCCACCTAATTTCATCGCTTCATCCATCAATGGCCAAGCTTCAATCTGTGGTTTGGTCCGAGAATTTCATTAGATGTTGTAGTAGGTCCGTGGGATTAAATTCAATTAGGCCGAACTTTAAGCCATTTCGGCGGAATATCTGCTCGTGGGATAATTCTTGCTATTTTTAACAATCGCCTGGAGCCGCAGCAGCGTCTCAGTGGGATGGATGGTCGGCCTCCTCCAGACCAAGTACGTAAGTAGTCTCCCAGGCCCATTTTGAGGCTGAGGAAAACAGGCAAGACATGTGCCAAAAAGTTTCACAATATGCCCGCGGCCCACGGCCACGCGTTAGATAGTCAAAGGAGCGGGAACAGCTCGGAAGGATGTGGTGGCGGAGACGCCGGCGGAGTTGGAGTCCTAGTGAGTGGCTGCCGCTTGAGATGGAGTGCAGAAGCGCAGTTTATGCACAAATTCATTCGCATTCAGTCGAGAGTTCTTTGGCTTCTCCACTGACAAACGAAGAATGCGGCAGCAGAAAAATGTTGGTAGAAATAAAAGAGCCTGAATTTTGTTGTGCGATTGTGTGTGGGCCTTAACTTGTCTGACTGTTTGCTTGTCTGGCCCGAACAATAAAACGAGGAGGTTCTAACTGAGCGTATAGACCAGAGAATACTTATGACTCTGTTTGAGACAAAAACAATCAGTATATATTTAAGTAGAAATGGTATTTAAACCTGCGGAGGTGTTAAAGGGTTCCAAATAATAATAAATCAACTAACTAGACTCGCTTAGAATTCAGAAAAATCTCTCTTCCAATTTGGCCAACAACCTATAAGCCCTTTTGACCTACGACTACACGATATAAGCCCAGCAAGCGGGTAGGTTGCGTTGGCGACAGCCAACGATAATTTGTAGGCACACCCGAATATATCCTTGGGATCCGCTTTTCATGTTTCGGGCTCCGGCTCCGGCTCTGGCTCTCGGCCTCCCAGCAGCAGCATGAAATATTTAAGTGAATTTTATTCTCGCAATTTATTCGCAACTAATGCGATGGCGAGGAACGAAATCCGGCCATATATCAGGGCGCATAAACATGTTCTTTTGTGTGATTTGGCTACTTTTATTCGATGGCAGCGCGTTGGCAATTTATCAGACTTATTTTCATACTTTAATTGCGGGCTATTAAAAAGTTGTTGCCCCCGCCCGGCCGTGTCCCAAGCTGTTGTCGCATTCGAAAGGCCTTGCCCCCAAAGCTGTTCATCTATTTGCAGTTGCAGTTTGTTTTATGGTCGAGTGGCTGCCCCAACTATGATCATAAAAATTCGCTTAGCGAAAAAGCCAAAAAGTTGCCAGAAAATATAATACGAAATAATAACTTTCCGCTTTGAGGCGGCGGGAGTGTTGGCGGTGGTGAGTGTCGCTTTTGTTTTGGGTTCCTTGTTTGAGTTGTTTTCAAATTCATTATTTTCTGTATGGCTTGTTGTTTGGGCAAGTTTTGTCTCCGTCTGCTGAGCAATTCTTATTTTGGCAGCAAATATTTTTCTATGAGTTTCCAGACGAAGCTCCGAGGGGCACTTAGCGAGCAGATGAAAGGATTTCCAGGAAAATGTCTATACTCCCAGGATCCTTTTGCACCATCCTTATTTGCCTATCAGTCCAATCATCTTAATTACAAATCAATATGCCCATTTCGAGTAGAGTAGAGTAGAGTAGCGCTGGGTCCGAGGCCAAGACAGCTTCATGGCCGCACAAAGCTATCTCGGCGAGGCAATCAGTAACAAATCCATAAGCATGACAAAGCCATAAAAACCCTAGCGGAGGGACAAGGGCACAAGTAACCATAACCATGGCCAGTCACAGTCACAGTCACAGCCACCCCCCTGCTGACTCCTGGCAAGTGACCCCTCGCAGGACACAAATGAACCCTAAGTCAAGGGGATGCCGACTGTTTAGCAAGAGGACACAAGCTAAACTTGTCTGGCGATGTTTTTGTTTTGGATTTTCAGGCCCTTCCCCTTTATTCTCAATTACACAGAGAATTTTAATTCTTTTTAAAAGGGTTCAAAGTTAAATACAAAAATGTATAATCTGAATGATATTTTATCAGCTCTCTGTGCCATAAAGGGAGAAGTTATTGTTTGTTCTTATTATTTATTTCATTAATTTGAAGTATTTCGATGTAAATATTAATTTTTGATTTTATAAGTATTTGTTTAAAACTTAAAGGCAAGGGAAAATATTTATTTTATAATTTCTGAATATTTCCTTTTATATATCTTAGTGTATCGAATATTTTCCGTTTCTGTTGCTGCAGGGTTCATTGTCTTTATGGCTATCATTCGCGGCAGTTCGCCGCTGGCAGCTGCAAACTTGTGAATTGTTTTGGCCAAAAAGCCAAAAACAAGCACCGTCAACCAATGATGGACTCAACTAAACTCCACCAGCCACCAGGCCAGGCCAGTGCCACAAACTTTTCAGCATTATTGTTCCATTATTGGGTAGGCAAACAAGACAAGAGCGGGGGACATCGGGAAACTCATTAGATGCCAAGTCATGCTGCGTTTATTTAGACTCGACCGCGAGCTTTTAGATTAAATGCGCTGTAGAGTATGTAATTGGAATCGCCGTTTGGCCGGCTAATACTTACGTGGGCATAGGGTCCGGTGGCGCTGTTATGGCCGAATACGTACATATAATTGCGCCGATTGACATCCGCGTGGAACATGCCCGTCTGCAGGAGCGGCCCCACCACTCGAGCATCGGACAGAATGTCCAGGACCACATCACGGTGCTCCAAATTAGTGGCCTTAATCGGATTGTTGTACATGTCCTGGTATCTGAGAGAGAGAAGGAGAGAGAGAGAGTGAGTGAAAGGAGACCATGTGTGAGTGTGGGGCACGGAGCAAGCGGAACATCATCGCAACGTGGCGTATGCGTAATGTGCATTGTTAACATTTGGTGGCTCGCTGCGGTTATGGGTGTGCGTGCCATCGAGTGTGCTGCTGCTGTTTGCGTATTTACTCTCCCAGCGTAAAGCTTAATTACGCGGTTGGCTTTTGTGCACAGCTCTCCCAGCGGACAGTAAACAATGGACAACAATGGGGACTAATGCCGAAAATCGCGAATCAACCAAAGAGAGTCTCGCTGATTGCAATCGAGTATTCCGCCGGACTCCTGCCCGGGCCCAAAGAACAACAATTTAATGAAATTTTCGTGGACATAAATGTTTAATAGAAATTTATTGGTAATTTTTGGAAAGCATTTATGGCCCTGACGATGGCTTTAACTTTTTGCTTTAGATTTTCCTATTAGCTTATATTTATTTCATTTGTTTAGCCATTTAATGATAATCATTTTCAAAATGACATTAGCGCTGATTAAGTCTTAATTTTCTTTAAAAAATATTCAAAGAACTCCCGCTGCCTGCTTATTTAATTTGCGGCTCCACACCTTTTTGGCATTCCATTGTTTTCCCAGACATTTAAAGAGCCCCTGAAAAGTCTTTTCCATGGCAACCTCTTTAAACTCGCCGCCTGCTTTGTTTTCCTTAATAAATTTGTTACTTTCCCGTTCCCGCATTAGATAAATCGACAGGCTTCTGGTTAAGTCCAGCCCAGCATGAAATTATTATGGCGCAACGGGAGCGACAGGCAGACAGGACGACGACGAGGAAAGAAAAAAAAAACAGAAAATACAGAAATCCCTGTGCTGTGTGTACTACATGTCAAGCACAACACTTGGCCTTTTGCTAGCAGCTGTTGAGGCAGGTACGACATGCCACAGGACACACACTCGCTCCCCCGCACTCAAAGGCCAAAAGGATGTGCACGGCTGGCAGGCGGGTTTTTCAACGTCTTGGCTGGCATGGCCTAATGTACAAATAAATAGAGCCATATTTTCCACATTTTCGTACGGTATGTACTTAGTTTTCCTTTTGCCGCTTGCTGCTTGCTGCCGGCTTCTGTCTGTTTGTGTTTTGTGCGCCATGTTATGCATTTTATTGTCGGCTACTTAAGTTATGCACTTTGACCTCCATTCAGACAGCACACAGAGCCGGCCCCCCCGTGAAGATGCCCCGAGCAGGGCCAAAGCTGAGCGCGGTGGGGGGCACAGTGCCACTCATGATCGTATGGCCGAAGGTGGCTCGCAAGACGCCATTCGTTGGCCAACTCTTGCTCTACTTGCGGTGGTTCCTGGAAAACTCTAGCACACTTGGAGGCAGAAGTATAGAGCTAGGAAAGGCTGGTATTTACTAGTAATTTGTTATACTTTTAAATACTTTCCTTAATCAATTAAATGTATTTTAAATGTTACATTAAAAAATACTCTTCAGCTATTTTGAATTATAAACGCAAAATCGGAATCCTATTATTCCGACCTCATTTGTATCCTTCGCTTCAGCTCCAGTTGCTGTTGCCGGAGACGCCACATGTTTGCATTTGGATTCGGAATCGGAGTCGGAATCAGAATCGAAGCAGCTCAGCTCAGCTTCGCTTTATATTTATTTGCGGTTTCTATTATGTAATCCCACATGGTTGAGCAAACGCTTAGGGCGTTTTGCTGACGGCCCACGATGCGTATGCGCAATAAATAAAGTGTGAGCTTCAAGTGTACGCAAATCCAAGGAGAAGTGCGGCTCCGTTGTGTGTTTTAAAGATTTAAATGGGACGTGCATGTGTCAAAGTTCCCGCAGCAGCTCAAAACTTTGATCCCATTATATTCCGTACAGTGGCATTATTATAAGCTCGTCGGAAACACAGCCCCCGGCCATTGACTTAATTAAAAATGCATGCAAACCGCTATAATTCCGTTTCGTTGGATGGGGGGAGTGACGAACTTTTGGCCATCAAAATGTGTCACGGCAAATATAATTTGGAAATCACGCGAAATTCGCTGCAGAACAAACAAAAAGTCGTGCAAACAATTTTCAAATGCTATCCAGACCAGCACAAATGCTTAATTAAAAGTTGGACAAGTGTGCAATGGGGAAATCCCATGAAAAACATGCAAAACCCGAAACGTGTGTGGTGTTGGTGGCAAGGAAATAAGATTAAAGTGCGCCACAAACAAACAATAAGTGGAACTGTTCCGAGCATAACTCTGCCCCGAAAGTTATATAAACGAAAGCAGTTGTTCCACCGACAATATAATTAAATATATACTACATATGTTATATACGTGTGTATTTAGGCGACAATGGTACGTATACCGCACCGCACAACAGCCCACAGAGGCGGCCAAACATACGAAAACACTCAAAAGTAACCGCACAACACTCGAAACACCAATACACACTGGAACCCGGGAACAGTCGCAGTCACACCCAAACGCCCTCCGACAAATGGCCACCGGAAATATGCACAACAAACACTCGAAAGTATGCAGTGCAAAACACACACCGCACACACAACAAAGCCTGAAACAAATAGCAGGTAAAAGGGGTAAACAAAGCGATGAACGTCTCTTGGATGGCTTTGCCTCAGCCCAGCCCCATTTCGCACCTTGAGTGGAGACCCAAGGAATGACCATTTGGGGACCAAACAGGAGTGTGATCCAATTTGGCAATACAATATTGGAAAATGGAAAAAATTAGAAATTTAAAGAAATTCACGCTATTGCTTCACTGGAATTTAATTTTAGAAAAATCTTTAGAAGAGTTTAAGCCTAAGAAAACATCAGTAAATACTTTTCTATATTATATATATATTTTTAGCATTTAAACATTTTTTTTAAAATTATTTCTTCCCTTTAATAAGTTGAATATCCAGCATTCCCAACCGCCAAAGCAACAAAATTTAACAATGCGATTAGGACTCACATTAAGATCTGGGTAAATTAGCATCCGCACGCAGGCTGTGCGGTTAGCCACTTGAAAGACGTTTTCCCCCAATTTGGCGGCACAGTGTAGGTCGCCGACTTCCGCTGCTCGTTTCTGGAGCGTAAAGTAACACTCGCATTTAATTTCCGAAGAGCGTATGTGACACTTTAAATATTTCCGCACTCAAACAAACACTTTGCCGTCAGAACACACTCGCAGTCGTACAGTCGCACAGTCGCACAGTCGCACACGCAGGCATCTGCCGGATACGGATACGGAGGCGACACAGACTGGGACAGACGGAGGTGTTCGCCGTACTTCTGTCCGGGATGTCTGGTCTCCGGCTGCCTCACTCGGGTGCGCAATTTCCCAGTGCCCTAGATTTTTGGCAGCTGAAGAGCCATAATGAATTTGTCGAGGAGTTTGCTAATGAAGTACGACGGGCGGACGGAGAGAGAGAGAGAGAGCGGTAGAGTCTTTCGTATAAAATGCAATTTGATTTTAAATTGCATTAAGCGAGAATTGCATGGAATGAGAATATGCTGCTAATGGCATTTTCGCAGCATTCAAACGAGTGGACAAATATCCTTGCGCTTTCATTAAACTGCGTAAAATACGCTGGATCCCTAACGAAGTTAAAGAAATTTGAATACACAACCCCGGGGCAAATAAAAATTGAGTTAGCTTTAAATGGAGTCCAACCTCAAATATGTTAAGCACGGGTTCAAATCACAGTTTGCCCGCAGCCGGCAGTTTCGGAAGAGTGCGTGAAAAAAGGGGAAATCAAATCCATTTAATCACCCAGAACCCTCGCATCCGATACGCCCGCAAACACAACAAGCTGAGCGAAACAACTCGAGTCATCTATATAGACGCCAACACGGATGCGGAACACTAACTGGCGTTAATGCCCGACCGTTGCGGTGGATCAGGGAATAGTGGGAGTTCATGAACCCCACTTAACGTGGCTCGGATGCGGGGAAGCGAGGCTAAGAGGCTGGGTGGCTATGAGGACACGAGGGTCGCCCATTAAGTGTTCAGCCGATGCTGCGGGCTCTTTGGCAGCCGGGCTAAATAGTCAAGGCTCTGCAGGATGTGTGTGAGCTCTCTGAAAAGGTTGCTTCTTCAATCAGATCCCTAATGACTGAGAGCGGGAATGGGTGCCATTTATTCCATCTATGTAAGGTAAAAGGTACAAACTACTAATCAATAAATTTGCGCACACTAAGCTTGTTTTTAAATTTAAGACATGCTTTGTTAAGACTTTTTCCTTAATGTATTAGGCATTTTATTAAAGAACTCAAATGCAGAGAAATCCAATTTTAAAGCCACAAAGTTTGCTGTTAGTCTGCATCCGACACATCTAATCTTCTCAAACACAAAACTCGCCACTAATACACTAGTCGACATGGTAATTGTTGAATTTAACAATTCACAGCATCACCGAATGCCAGATTTTAATTATTTATTGCGCCCGCCTATGTTTACAACAATTTCTGGTCAGTGCGGAATATAATATAATATATTGCGTATACGCCGCCTTGTCCGCCCAAAAAGCGTTTACCAAAATTGCTTCGCCGCATCCTGCGGTCGCTTTGCGTCTGTGTGCGCTGTGCGCTGATATGGGTGTTGGCCAGTATTTGCCACGGGCGCACACATGCAAATATGTATTAAAGTCCTCCACTGACAAACGATTATGAATAACTGCAACTCGCCTGGGAAAGGCGACCACTCACGGCGGCGTTCGGGGAGCATAGTCAGCCGACTAAACGAGTACATCCCATCCCAGCGAGTGCTTCTGGGCGCGTGTGTGCGAATATTTATGCCGCTCACAATGCAATAAGCACCATTTTATTACACTTCAACATGCACATGTGTGTGTCTGTGTGTACACAGAGCAGCAAAGTTGAGGCGCGTTGGATGAGCACAGGATGTAATAAGCGGTCTGGCTGTTTAGAGGCTGCAAGTGCGGTTTGAGAACGGATTAAAGCACTGTGTCTAGCTTTTGCGTAAAAGTGAAAGTTGGAGAGCAAGCAGAGTTGAAAAGTTAAAATTACCGTACGTACATACTGTAATTGTGTAAGCATAGTTATGCTAGAGATCATTTAGAAAAGTATTTAAATTATTTGCAGCAATTGCGTGTGGTTATGTAAATACTTACAAATAACATGATTAGATAAACAAATTCTAGAGAACCCGTTATTAGTGGTGGGAATATTACAGGCTGACCTTAGAGCTTGGTTTAAATTTAAAGAAATTTATTTTGAAGTCCCAACAATTATATTATTTTTCATTTCTTATTTGGGAATTGTACGAATTGTAATTAAACGTTTTTATAAATTGCTAGAATTTAAAATGGAAAGCTTTAAAGGCCGCATACAAAGTTATGAGATAGCTGCCTTGAAACTCTCCCGAAAATAAAATGAGTTTACTCAAGAGGCCGAGGCGTTCGCACTTCATGAATGAATTTTCCACTCAAAATGCTCGCCATTTTCATATTTGCCCGTCAAACAAAAACACTGAAATATGCAAAGTAAATAATTGCGTGGGCTTGGGGAACGCAGCTCGGCCGGTTGCATAATCGAAAGTTCTCCGAAAATGCATGTCAGCGGCAGATCGCCTCCGCAAAGCGGGCGTGGCCGAAGCGGTACATGTGGGCCAGCCAGGAGCCAGGGGCCAGGGGATGGCCCCGAACAATCGCCGCAACTGAGCCAGATTGAGTCTCTGAGTCCGCGTACACACAAGAGGAGTGGCAAAAAGCACGCATGTAATTTATGATGTTTCAGCGTGTAAACAACACGTTCCGAGCCGTTAAGGAAAAAAAAGCCAGAAAGCGGAAAGCGAAGGGGAGCGTTCCATACATCTGCACTAGCTGCAGCAGCGCAAAATTTACGACGGAAGTTTGGCAAATAAAACGGGAGCAACTGGTTCAAGATGCCGCTGCCGCTGGGGACGCAAGGATGCAGTCATACAAGGATATATGGATATGGATACGAGCGAGCAGGAGCAGCTGGAAACCAAATGCATATTTAGCCAGCATATTAAAGCGGCGAGAGTAAGGGGTAACAGCAGACAATGCCATTTAAAAGTTTATGGCTTTTTCATCGCCTCCCGCGCTCTCACTACCATTACCAAGGCCACGCCCACATCATTGTCCTGGCATTGTTCGGTAATCAGTGCTGCAGAGCTGGCTATTATCACGGAAATATAAGTATTTTTAAAGCGCGAAAAGAGGATATTACCCGCATATGAAGTCTTTAGTTAAACTTACTTAATCTTTTAGGAGCTAAGCTTAGCTTAAGAGAGGATAGCGTTCAAGGAAATAGTTATTAATAAATCAGTTATTAAGAGGACAAGGCAGTGTTTATATTTTGGAAAGGCCTAACTGTTTACCATTCCTTGGAAAAACTTATTTCTTATTCTGAAGAGTACTATAATTTGTAAAATCTGATAATAAATCTAATAAAAAAGATCCCTTAGTTCTGCCTTTGTCGACATCAGCTATTTTAAACATATTTAAAATCCACGGGGGGGCCATCACTACCCATAATGTATGCAGCGTCCTGCGGCACGGCCCGAGGACGATAAATTAAAGCGACCCGAACGCACGAACGGGCGCCGTCTGTCGCCAAGGATCACCGAGCTGACCCGAGCGTTGCTTTGCATATTTTTGTAAATAATAATATAATAAATAAGTTTACGCTATTAAGCGTCTGCTGGCGGGCCCCGCAGCATTGTTGACCGACCCTCCCGCAGGCCTCGAGGGCTCCGTTATCTGTTAAGCGCGGGATTGGGGAGTAAACAACTTTTGCGGCTGCCGGGTAATTAAAGAGGCCGCTCAACGTTGCGGTTTATAAATGGCTGAAATTAAAACGACAATATAAAGCTGTCAGCGACACTTTGAGTTGGGTCAATTGTGTCTCGGCCAGATAAGCCAGGGATTAAGCGACTAAGCAACAGTTTACAAAACCGGCAAGACGATGAGGAATGAGCCGGAGATAAGCGACAATGGAGCTCAAGCAAAGTAAATTGACACCAGTATCTTATGGGATACAAATGAATATTCAATTAAATTACACAGCTGCTTTAAACGATTCACATTTCTTTCTCACAGTTGGGGGATAAATTGATTTCTATTTGAATTCATTTTGTATTCATTCAATTAGTTTCCATTGAGTTTGAGCTTGAGCTTACAACAAAGATTAAGCAAGACTAAGGTGGGATTACAGAAAACTTTAAATTCGCTGGAAAGAAACTTAATTGCTGAATGGATTTTAGAGGCAACACTTTCACTTGTAATTTTCTAAAGAAATCCGACAAATCCTGCCATGAAAAGAGAAGGAGATCCGCTTTAGTGACTCTTTAAGCATCTCTGAAGCCTTTCCTCTATGTGAAAAGGGCTAGTGTATATCCTCAGACCTAAATCCTTTTGGGAAGTCGACTGTGGCCGCAAGTACAAGATACGGATACAGGGCTAAATAATTGCCTTTTCACTCGGACAGCCTTCCCTTCTCAGGGCCCAAAGAGCAGCCAGAAACCGGTAGACATTTTCGATGGGGCCATAAATCCCAACTGGCTCGGTGAATGTGTGTCAGCTTAGCGTTTAAAAGAACACGGAGAATGCTACGGTAATGCCAAAATAGCCAATTTCATGGCTAGTGTAAATCAAACACACCTGCAATTAGGCCCACACCGACATACGACCGACCACCCACCTGAGGGCATTTGGGGAGCGGACAAAGCTATTTAGGCAATGGCCCCAGAAACAATTTCTGGCAATAGCCAGGCAGGCAACTCATTAACATGCAGCACTGAACCTACACGGATAAAAATCAGTCTGACTAAGCTCTAAATATTGTAACATTTCCTTAAAACTTTAATTTGTATTTAAATGGCAAAGTTCAATGTTAAAGCACCCTGTGGAGCTGTCCCACTCCGGGACTGGCTTTTATTAGGCTTTTAAAAGTTGCAAAACGTGAACTTTTTGGCAATTTGGCCACGTATTTCTCGAAACTTGACGTGATGAAAAGTTTGCTGTGAAAAAAATAATAGTCCTACGAGGGCTAAATTTGCAAATATCTTTCAGGTATTTTATGATTATGTCAGCCGAGGTGGGCATAAGTTTATGCTTAGCATATTCTGTGCTGATAATAAAATGTGTAACTAAGAATAATAATAAATTTTATGGGCTTTCTCACCGCAGAAGTAATTAATGTGTGGTAATTAATGTCTCTTACAAACTAGATTAGCATCTGCTTTTTATAAAATAGTTCAACCCCCTCTCAACATAGGCTTTATTCTAAATATAAACTGCTATTATTTTCCTGCTGTGCACTTCTGCTGTGGGCCCTCTCTCCAGTCTTAAGCCATTGTCTGGCCGGCGTGCTGTTGTTGTTTGACGTTGGAGTAGCTAATTTTTAGGAGCACATGTGTGAGGGCGGAGAAGTATTAGGAGGAGGACTCTCTCAACCCGATCCGGGTGTTGTAGTGTCTGTAACTGTATCTGACCAGCCATTAAACGCAGCCATGGAAACACGGCTCGGGCATGCTAAAAGGGGTCGGATAACAGCTCTAACCCCCAGCTCCCTAGCCTCGCTCGGGGCTCGGGGGTCCTGACGTAGCCTGCCATAAACCAAAAATTGTTGAAAGTGGCGCAATGCCTAAAAGTTACCAACGCAGAGGCCCCTAAAACTTGCGACACTGCACCGGATAAAATGGCCGTCGGCAAAGAGGATATGCAGTGCATATAAAAAAGTGCATTCAAGGGTCCTTTTGCGTCGCCTCTCGCTTTGAGCGTGGCCAAAATGAAATCAAGGCACGGCGGCGGAAGCAATTGTATGCGCTTTAAGGCGCCTCAAAGGCGGATTACGGGAAATCATAAGCCCGATGCGGCAAAATGAAATGCAATCAACTCGAGAGATTACCAGGGAAGTCATAAATATGTCTAAGGGCGAATATCTGATGCTGTGTCAAAGCCATTTCGAATTAGCTCGGTTACTAGGCGGATCAGCTCAAGGAAATAAATTTAAAAAAGCTTCACAAGCCCACCCAGGAATATGGAAAATAGTATATATTGTTGAGAACTTCTTGGTTCATATTCAAGATAATTTCCCTTGAGTGTGGGCCAAGAATGCAGCGCATCCATATTCGATAACTCCATTGATATATTGGGCCTAAAGGATCCAAGGGCGTCCTGCGGCGCGGCATTGATTGCCCAACGTGTCGTGTTGAACCATCGAACAAACAGACAAGTGCAAAGTGCACATCCCTTAACTTGGGAGACACCAGCTTCGGAAAAGCGGACTCCAAATGAAATGAAACGAAACAAAAAGCGCGGCTGTCTGTCAATGACTCCGTGGGTCCGCCGTTGGTCCGGCCCGGGCTGCCATTTAATTCAATGACGGACAACAAAGCATTGCCAGTGGGATGCAGTTAACGGACGAGTGAGAAAAGCGCCAAATATGTGCTAGCAAAGCCTGAAAGGCTGCCACACCAACTTTTCCGTCCACACACCACCAACACCCACCAGCCAGCAGCAGCACCAGCAACGTCATACAAAACAATTTCCCCTGGAGAGTTTCCATGTTCAGTTATTCGTATGTGAAAAAGCGCATCTGTTGTTGATTGTGTGAACTTCCTTTCAATCGTTTGTTTGTCCTTTCCTTTTTCCCTCAGTTGACGTTGTGTGGGTGTTGTTTTGTTTTTTGTTGCTTGTTTGTTGTTTATTCTTATTGGTGCTATGGCTATTGTTGTTACTGTTGTCGCTGTTGTTGCCTTTCAAGCCGTTAGGGGCTGCTGCTGTTGCGGGTGTTATTGCTGTTATCCGCTACGAGCGAGTGCCTGCAGCTTAGATCGCTTTTGGCTCGCTTCCTGGACACTCAAGAAGGGGTATTTGAAGTTGGTAACAAAGGTTGCATCCTGGTAACGCTTCCTGATATCTTGAGACAGTCGGAAGGCTGCTATATTTGGCCTGTAGCCTTACCAAACAATTATGGTGAGTTTACAGAAAAATCACTTAGCTTTTTTTTAAGGATTGATATCAATGGAAATTATGTAAAATTTTTAAATTGTTTTAGAATTAATACAAAATATAATTTTCTAAGAATTTACTGTTTATTTCTGTGAAACTTTTTATTGAAGCTATTAAACAAATTTCTAATAATTAAAGGGAATTTAAAAGATACCAAAACTAGCAGTTTTCGTTTATAATTAAAAGTGAGAAATGTCTGAGAGGGATTAAAACGTAATGTGTTTCTTTTATTACAAAACACTGAGCAAACCATTTGAGTATTATTTTTACTTATAAGCCATTTAGCAGACACATAAATCCTTATTAAAAATTTCCTTTCGGCTGCGGCCATTAAGATAAATTTACACAAAAAATATTTCTGATGCTGTGAACTAAATGCTGAACAAAAACTAAGCCTTTTACAAATCCCACCCTGGAAGAGATCGATGGAACAGCTTGTTTTAAGGACAAAGGATTTACTTTTGAAAAATATTTTAATATTGAATCCTAGTGCAAGCACATACAAAATTCGTTTTTTTAATTTTCCCAGAAGGATTTTCACTTCCACATGCTGCATTGCCTGGACATTCCGTTTATAATCCTTGCTGTGCATCTTTGGAAACAATTGCATCTTTTGTGCAAATAACTTTATAGGACGCCACCGAAAAAAACCCAGCTCAGGAGCTGTTTCGGAGGATGCAAGAAGCGTTGACATTGAAGGGGCGTGGGCGGGAGCTTTGCCCGCGCCAGTGCCAGGAGGTCACTGCTGTGCATTGTGCAATTTATTTATTGCACACAAAAGTTTCCTCCGCCCCCCAGACAGGGAGAGGAGGGGAGTGGCTGGGAGACAGCCAGAGGACAGTGCTGCGAAAATGAGATAGTCACTGGCATTGTTTTCCCGAAATGAACGGAGTAATGTCGTCTCGGGGGAATGTCAACAGCTCGCAGTAATAAGTAGCCAGCTAGTGACATAATAGTGCTCTCCTGCGGCAGCTCTCCGGATCAGTAGAGTCTCTCGCTTATTATAATTTATGTCGGCAGTTCCAAAGAGTTTCTAAACAAGCCTGAAATCCGAAATTCGAGATACGAAGAACGATATCCTTTCAGCAATTTCCGTCCCGAATAAATTTCAATTTCAAAATTAAACCTTAAAGCCGGCGCTCGGCTCCACTGGATTTCCGGTGACGTCAATCCGGGAGTAAATTGCCTAGGCAACATTTCCAGGCAGGCGTCGCTAATCCGCGGCACTTAGCAAACAAATTGCCCCACATAAACAATTCTAATTGAGATGAACGATATGGCCGTGTACTTACAAACATACATCCATGCAAACCATTCAATCGGATCGCTCACACTCCACCAACTATGTTAAATGCAAAGTAAGTTATAACTGCACGTGAATAAATCGGGGTGGGTTTCAGAATTTTTTGATAATAGCTAACGTATTCGGAGCTAACATAAAAAGGTACTTAAAATCACAAAAAGATGTCTTAAAACTGCGTCATGGTAAAAAAGAAAACAAATAAACTTAACAAATTAACTTAATTTGGTGCATAAAACTATTTAATGCAAATATTAAGACACCTTTTAAAGTGATTTTAAACCCCCACAAATTTTTTGGGGCACCCCTAATAATTTTGTTTTTTCTGCAAATAATTAGTAATTAATAGATTTTTGTGTACGAAAAAAAATGAAAATAACATAGGAATAATATTTATCCATTGCGATTTAGCCAGCTCTGAATCATTTTGGTCCATTTCACGTTTTGGAATTAAATACACTTATTTAAAATATATATACTTTGTGCTTCTCTAAATACATCTTTAAATTCTTTAAAATATCCCAACAATCACAATAATCTCTAAAGCTAGAAACCTAATACAACATATTAATTTCTTTCCGTGCCTGAACGGTTATTTTGCTTTGGCCTGAAGCTAGGTCTGTGGGCTGGGATTTGCATTGCCCACCGTCATAAAAGCGAGCATAAATTTCACTTACTTCTTCAGCGTGGCAGCCAATGCCAAATCGGGGCGTACATCAAAGCGGCTCTGCATATAGAAGCGCAATAAATTATCGCGTTCATTTTCACGTAATCCTTCCTCGAGTGCTAATGCGGCCAGTGTGTGATAGGATTCTGACTCCGTGATGCCGAATAATAAATCATAACTGTGGGAGAGAAAAGGGCAGCTGGAGTGAGTGAGATAGCGAGATATGGTCATGGCCGTGGGGAGGTAAGAAGAGGGGCGGTCAACATGCATAGTTTGTGTTTGCTCTGGTGAATTAAAGCTAGTGTTAAGCACTGAAAAAATATCAAAGAAAAAATTTGAAATTTTATTTCTAAGTTTAGAGTTACGTTGAATTTTATTTTAAAGTTTTTATAGTTCTTAGTGGAGTTATTTGCTAAGAAAAAAGAATTTTATGTGATAATTGATTAAATATTTAATGTGCTCCTTTTTTTATGTTCAAAAGATTTTAAATCTTTAAATTTTTTTTATCATGACTCATAAATGTAGCTTAAACCTAATTTTCTACCGGTTCTGGTCCCTGATATAAAGGTTTGATGTGGCTTTGCTTGTACATTGCAGATAAAGCGCTTATCTTGAGCGGTATATTGCTAACTTTAAGGAACACGGTGCCACGCTTCAGAATTTAATCGACCTCAAATTTAATTAACTGAAAAAAATTAAAAAAATTGAGAGCCGTATAGGGTATAATGTACGGAGCAGTTTATATCCTTAGTTGCCTACACATTTCCCTTAAATAATGTTTACCTATTACTTATAACCAATTCAATTTTTTCTCACACTGCACGTTCTGCATGGTCGGGCCAACAACAAGCCAATGAATTCCCATAAAACGCAGTTAAAAGCACTAAAATAAAACGAGCTCTCGCTCCTGTGGCGTTACTTGTTACGCCGCCTGATAAATGGTGCGACTGGTGCTCGTCTTTGAAAAGTGGTCCACTCCACTCGAATCTCCACACTTTACGCCCTAGATCCCCGGGGTCCTACCCAGGTCCCTCAGCTGGGCATTGTCTTCCTGTTGCGCCGTGGACAGGGCATTAAAAGTTCCGCTCAAGTTGGGGCCGGAAAGTTTCCTTCGATAAAAGTAAATGCAAAGCTTCTGCTGCAAAACTTGGTAAATTGAATGGAGATGGCGCAGCCAATGGAATGGCCATCGGACTCTTGAGCGATGCTCGTAGCAACACTTTCCTGCACTCCTACACTCGGCGATGAAGGCTTTAATCCCTGGTCATCGCTGATTAAGGTGATTAAGAGCCACAGAAAGTGTCGGGGGGAACCGCTCCGGACAGAAACTCCGGCCGTGTGAAACGTGCTTCCCCTGCAGTTGTCCAACTTATCCGTGACCTGCCTTTCCGGAGACGGAGCCGAAGAGCTGTGTCTGTTCGCCGTAATTAATGGCTCTTCCTGGCAGCTATTATTCTATTTTTCCCGGTATTGCGTGTCAAACACGTTTGACTTGCAAAAGGATAACAATTAAAATCAAATTAATCACGCATTTTATTAGATTATACCGTGTTAGGTTGACTGAATGGCTGAGCAGCACGTGGCCTAATGTCCTCCGGGGAAATGCGAGTGCCGGATGGCGGAAGAGTCCTGCGAGGAGTTGAGTTATTACTTGTTGCCCGATTGATTGATGGATGGGTGTAATTTACAAGGGGGCAACGGGGCCCAATCCCTCAAAGTAGCTTGATGCTTTTGATGCGACCCCAGCCTATTATTTGTTTTGGGGCTTATTGAATTTTATGTGGATACACAGAGAAAGGTAGCCCAAAGTGAAGGATATTATTTCTATTGCCTTTTAATGTTTCACCTCCAGTTTGACCGCAGCTGAACCCAATTTCGGTCCGTAAATATCGCCTTGGGGATAACGCCAGGCATGGTCCAAGGTCGCTGTGTAATCACTGGCCTAAAAGTAGCGCTCCACGCGTGTTGAGAGGATTGTTTTTCTCATCTTGAGCCAACAAGTGACATTCGAGCCGTAATTTGCTCGATGATAACTGAACCAACGCCAACGCAAAATTGCCGTGTTAAATGGCCAGCCGAAGCCTCGATTTTCACAGACGATTTGACTTCACCTGAGGCCAAAAACACGGATCGAAAAAGAAATACCAGACGTCTAATCAAGTAACGCACAATAAATAGTCCGGTGAGCTGTCTGCCCGGCCCGGCCCGGTGGAGGAAATAAAAGGAATGTTTGACAGCTCCCCAAAGCACGGTCCGCCAGTAAATATCAAACGCAAAGGAATTGGCAAAGGTTTAGGTTAAGGGAAAAGCATTTCGAATGGCTGTGGATGTGGATGTGAATGTGGATTTAGATGGGGAGGGAATTGCTTAACAAACCGGCTGAAGTGCTCCGTATAATGCCCCATGACCTTGTACGGTTGATTTGGTATTACATGTCCATCGACAATTGGACCCAATGATGTTGAAAATTGCGTGAGCGCCGTCGGTATGTGCAAGATATCCTGGTAGCTGCAAAGAGAAACAAGAAACGGGACAAAATGCGTTAAAAGGTCTCACGAACGCACATACAATATAACGTATAACGGATGGGTATAAAGTGCGCTGGATGGATATATTCTGGGACTGCGGCGGCGGCGGCTCAGCCGGCTGACAGCGGTCACTTTTCACTTTGATTTGAAATTTCTAATAAATTTTATGTGTGATTCGTTCCCTGCTGCTGGACACTCCCTGGCACGTACGCATCCTGGCCGGCCACTCACACGTGGCCGACATAAAGCCAATGAGATGGCCAGCATGATAAACATATGGTCTTTAGGGCATTGCGGAATTACTCCGCAGAAAATTAAGAGGGCCATCAGGCCGCCTTTTAGTTGTGCAGCGCAAGGAATCGTATCAGTAACAAAAATCCCCACTAAAAATATATATATTAAAATATAAAATATTTAAGCTGATAAAATAAATTGAATTTTTGAAGACATTAACTTCTGACATTTCAATTTGCTCTCTGAAACAATGATAAGCCTTAGTTCTTGATACTAGGACTAGTTGCAGACAAAACAATATTTCATAGAACCGACCTAGATATTACTTTCACTTGGGTAAATCTTTGTTATAAGCCCAAATTCCAGGTACTAGCCAACAATTCCTGGCTTTATTTTGTATATATTACAAGGGTTTCCCATTTACACATATTCAAATTTACATCTCTAGCATCTGAATACCTTCCATCAACGTCTGTGCTCTTATCTGTACATCCTGTAGTTATGACATTTTTCGTAAAGTATTTTTTCCCCCATTCAACGCCATAATAGAGCCGCAATGCAAACCAATTCCCAGACGCACACCCCTGCAGATTTACACTCGCATTTATACGTGTGAGTGTGGCCAATACAAGCAGGGGACCCCAACCCCTTTTCCGACATAAAAATGCTACGTGTGTATGAAATACAATCAGCACACATATAGTATTGCTCCAGCGATCTCTGGTCTGAAGCTGCTGCTGCTGCTGCTCCTCCTGCAAAGCATTTCCGTTCGGTGCAATATTTACGGTTTTTGCTCTTTTTCCAGCCGCTTGACTGGCTCTTTTGGCCTTCGATTTGGGCCACCCGCCGCCGCCGTCCCTCCCCCGTATTGATACAAAATTGCAGTGGCGAAATGGTTCAGTTGGGTGCAATTTCTGGCATAGTTTGCATAAAAATCCACATGCCAAAGCTCCGACTGAAGTGTCGATGGCACAGAAATTGGCACAAATTAAGAAAACTACCGACAAAAAAATATATGTATATACCAACAAAAGAGCCAGTGGAGGTGGGTGAAAGGTAAAACGAAAATCTGGAATATTTTGGGCTACCCGAGTTGGACAATTGCTATCTGGGAAATGCAGACCAGACCAGGAATAAACCAGCTGAGGTAGAAGTAGTAGAAATTCAAATTCCACATTCTGCATACTCAGGCTGGTATAACCTTCGACCGAGCCCCAGTTCGCATTGTCATAATATTTGGTTCGTTTGCCCATCATCACCTTCTCTGGGGAATGGCATGCCGGTGAATTAAGAACCAAGCCCCCTTAATCATTCAGTCCTCTTTGAGTCGGAGCAACTCTAAGGAGGGAAAATTCAATTGGAAGCGAAGCCAGGGACTCGGCATCCATTCACATGCTAAGCTGCAAAAAATCCCGAAAACTGCCATCTGTCTGTGGGTGTGTGGGACGTTAATTCACTCAACACCTTGGGATCCCGCTGAAGATGGGACATTATCGTAATCCATTTAAGCTGAACGCTGAATGCAGCAATCGATGCAATGCCATCAAACACTCTCGAGTCAAAATAAAGCTTCGTTGCACTTTAAACGAGTTGGCTAAAGTCACACAAAAATAGAGAAAGCTTGTTACACGGGAAGAAATTGCATTTAAAATTTAAATTTATGCTGTAACATGTTAAATAAATGGTGACAAGTAGCACAAAATAGAAAATGTATGAATAACACCACATACATTTTGTAGCTCTGCTATAATAACAAGAAAGATATTAGATATTTTTCTGGGTGCAGGGCAAACTCTTTCGAACGTGTTCCTGGCTAGGGCGGTCATCCTGGCTTCTGGATCCTGGATCCTGGCTATCGACACATGGTCAAGTTTATGGCTCAAGTCGGCACCACAAGGCCACAGCTACGTGAGCTTGTGTTTTGCCTGACTTTGACAATTTGTGGAAGCTAAAACATTTCGGGCAGGGCAGCTTTCCCGGGGAAAGTTGTGCCCGTGACTTGGGGAAAACCTCTTCATCGCTGTCGTTGTCGCTGCTGCTGCTACTGTGTGATTTATGATTTTCATGTGGGGGAAGAGTTTAGTGCCGAGCCGTTGCTGTTGTTGTTTCTTATTAGCTCGGCTGGTGCAAAACTGTCACAAGTTGAGCTGCAACTGCGATTAACTCGTTAGACACACAATATGTGCGATTTCTCTCTATATATTGTGTGTTGTGGCCCAGCTACAGATACACAGATACAGATACATTGGATGCACAATTTGTCAGTGTGCTGGTGGTGGCAGGAACGAAGATTGATGGTATCCTTAAGGCTGCATGTAGCTACTTGGCGAAACACACACTCCACTTGGCTGCGAGTCCTGCGCAGGCAAACCGAGCATTTATTATGCCCCAGTTTAGCCCGGTTTCCAGTTTTGCCAGTTGTGTTTGTGGCCCTGCTTAAACTGTCTGCCTCTGCTTGCTTTCTATTTAATGAATTTTTAATTTGCTTTGGATTTCTCTTTTTATTTTGTCAATTAGAAGTGCTCGACTGGCACAAAGGCTGTGGATTATTTGTGGGCCAGCATGGCGTATACTCGATACGGCCCTTACACTAACTCCCCTCTTTGTTGCATTGTTAAGACGCTTAAGTGCGCAAAAAATGAATTTTACATTCGCCAGAGCTCTTTACTATTTACTAAAAATTGTACTTTTCCAAATATAGAATTAAGCGCTTCATGATTTTTTTAGTAGGCATGTTTCAATTGATTCCTGTATTTAGAAACAATCAGCTTAAATTTCGTTTCACAGCCGGCGCAAATTCCAATAGATTCCCTTAATAGTCCCCAAAAACTCAATGCAATAATCAGCTTATAGAAATATTTGCACAAACAGACAGAAAATGGAGAAATCGAACCTAATTGCTCATTTTAAGGCCAAGTGGACAGTCTGAACATGGACAATTTTATATGTAGTATACATATAAATACTGCTACAAACTTGGCCAGGAGTAAATAAAGATCACAGGTCCTGTTTGGCAGGCAAACACATTAGACCAAGGCAATGAGTAAATAATTTGAATAAATTAGCAAGTTGCAAAAGCTCACATTCGAATCAATGGGCAGGATTTTGGGGAAAAGTTCTATTAAATATTTAGAGTGCCTAAGACCCAGAAGAGACACAAGGCTTAAGCCCGTCCCTGTGTATGTGTGTGTGAGAGTGGGTTAAACAAATGCGACTGTGGCTCTCAGTTAGTTTGCACAAGTAGTTGTTACCTGTTTGTGTTTCCGTGGCCGGGCTGGGCTGTGCTGGGTTGAGAGTGTATGAGTTGTGTGCCTTTGTAGGAAAAGCGATGAGCACATTTGCTCAGTAATTCATGCATAATTCATTGCATTCATTTAACACTCGCTCCCGTCCCCGGCCCACACACACATGCCACTCAGCCCCACTTACCCACTCACTCACTCACTCACTCACACACCCGTTCATTCCCTCAGTTATTTAAGTAAGCTGCCACACGAGGCTGCAATTCTCAGGCTCAAACCAAAGCTTAGCTCATTCATTAAAACATTCCGTAATGAACTTTTCCGAGAGGGTATTTCCACTATCTTCGAGGGCTTGGCTTAGGGGAAAGGCTTAAGATTTAAGTATCAAGGGAAATCTTCAGCTTTTTCTGCATTTATTTGCTTTTAATCTTGCGGATTTAAATCTATTTAGATTTTGTTGTGTAAAAATAAATATTAATTTGTAAAACATATCCAAATACTCGGCTTCTCTTGCACAGAAATACATATTTAATAGGGGAGAATTTCTTCCACCCGTTTTTAGTAACAAAATCCAGAATAAATCTGACAGAAGAGCCTTGTAAATTCCTTGTATTTCTACTAGAATTTACCATGAGTTGACGCCAGCAAAAGTTTTGGTTTGGATCTTCAAGTTACTGTGCCAATTTGTATTAAGGACATGAAGGCAAGTAGAAAGTTTTCACAGAGACACTCGCATTCAGAACCGACTGTTGCATCATTGTGTCTGTTCAGAGACTGGCTGTGTGTGAGTGTGAGCAGGCATAATTAACATAATTACTATTATTGTGCCGTTGTTGATTTAGTTTTACATATTTAGTTACATGCGCTTTTCTTTTTTCATTTTGTATGCAAATTGTTTTTTAGTTTTCTCTCTTGTGCTGCCGCGTCGCATACAAATGAACTTCCTCCCAACGGCGAAAGCCCACACATGCATTAAATTCTGCTAAATAAAAAAAGTGCATTTAAGTTCCGCGTCTGGTTGGTTTTTCAAGCGTTTTTTGTGGCGAGTCCTTTAATGGAAGGAGAGCCTGATATTCTGATGGGATAAGCCGATGAAATGCGTGCAATGAATATGAAATGTAAATAACTTTTAGTAAGGAATACTCTTGGTTTATATGGAAAATATTCATATAAGTTGCAGGACTTTGCTGTGTAATTACTGTTCAATAAATAATGCTATTTTTGAGTTATCAGTATTGGAGAAAAGTAATGTTACAACTTTTAATATTCAAATTAGAAACAAATTTAAGCTTATTAATTTAGGCAATTTCCAATTAAGTTTCAAATGCTAAGCATTGCTCGGTAATTGATATTGACTATTAATGAATAAATGTCAAATAATAATCGTTATACATAAGTATGTTTAATTTAAACTGTATCGAAACTTAGTAAATAGCAATAAATATTTGAATCACGCATTTAATTATTTGGCGTAATTGATAGTTATTTACTCTATCATTTAATTGATGTCTTGCTTAAATTTTTTTTTTACTATTTTAAAGAACTTTAAAATTTTAAAAGGACCCCCAAATGTTCCGCTACCTTAATTCAAAAGGTCTTTGGAAAACTTTACAAATTAATCAATTAAAAAGTAATTAACTTGAAGTACTGCCATCCATCACCTACTCTCAACGAGGGGTTCTACACAAGCTCCGCCCACTTTTAGAGTGAGTCCTGGGTCAAAGTGGACACGGGAGATTAGAAGTAATCGCCATGCAAATGCCCAAGCATCGACATCAACATTATGCGTGATTAGTCAAGGTCCTGTGGGCTGTGGTCTGAGGGCAAAGGACTTAACGCCTCATTGGTATCCTGGCGCATCAAACTCGTAAATTTTACCGAATCATTAGGCAGGGCACAAAGCCGCCAAATTCCGTTGGGCGGCACGAATTGAATCAGTGTCCTGGACAGATGAAACAGGGCACTATTCAGATGAAGATGGTAGCGCTAATGAAGTTGACGGATTCGCATTTGCCACAAAAGGCACTAAGCAAAAAGCTACGATAGTGCTTTCCGTTATAATTAAATATTCTAAGAATATTATTCCTGAAAGTATTACAAAAACTCCATAAAAATAAACACTGGTCATTATGAAATATTTTATGACCCAAACAACCGGATTGCGACCTTTTCTCCGAGTGCACTAACCGAAAAGGCATTAAGGGGCATTATGGCTGATTATAATGCCTCCCCGTATAGCTGATGCGCTCGTTTGGCGGCTCTAAATAATTCAATTGGTCGAGGACTACTCACCGACGATGGCGAAAACAATCGAGCAGGACATCGTCGTCCTCCGCCTCCACGTGCTCGTTGAGCGGACAGTCGAGGGCATGGGCTATTTGCATGGTCAATTGCAGCGACTGATTGCTGGCGGCCCAGTCGGACATGGCGGATCCGGACATGAGGATGGCGCGATGGAAGAGCCCTGCGGCAAACGGAGTGTGTTCGCATCAAGTTAACGCAGTCGAAGTGCATCGTACTCACCTGAGGCCACCGGTGATACCATTAGATAATTGACACACGCCGCCCCCGTGCTGTGGCCCATCAGCGTGACGCGCGAGTTGTCGCCGCCAAAGGCACCGATGTTCTCCTTGATCCAGTGGAGGGCCGCTATCTGATCGAGCAGGGCATAGTTGGCTATATTGTGCGCATCGATGCTGGGTCGCAGGAAGCCTGACAATCGGATCAATAGGGACTTGGTCAAATCAAAGAAAAAAATCTCGATAACTCACCCAGCACTCCCAGGCGGTAGTTGACGGTCACCACAATCACCTCGCCATAACTGGAGAGAACGGAGCCATCATACGGATTGCCACTGTTCCACTCGAAGGACTCGCCGTGCAAATAGACCAGAACAGCGTACTGCTTGGGGGCACTCAGAGGCTCTGAACATGTAAGAAAAAACCATAAAGTACTATGTGTCGTAACACCTTTTAATCTCTGTTTTTGTATACGGCGGACTCACCATCGTGCGGCACATACAGGTTGAGGTACAGGCAGTCCTCGCTCTCGGTTCGCAGGTAGGGCAGCAGGCGACTCAGGTGCTTTTGGCGGCCGCGGGACATGTTGCCGCTGCCATGGATGTCCGGCAACTTTTGCGGACACACCGGCGGCAGGTGACGCGCTATCTTCAGGCCCTGCCACGGCAGGGGAGCACCTAAAAGGACGAACATAGTTATTTGGGTCTCACAGATAAGACCTTAAAATGGAGCTTAAATTCAGAGTTTAAAACGGCTTTTTACTATTCATACTTGAATTTGCAATGAAAAATAAAAGTCTGTAGAGAATTCTGTAATAGATCGAACCTCATTAGGTAATTTTATGTATTATCCTCTCGAATACCCATTGCTTAGCAAATATTAACGTTTGCGGGAATTAATTTCTTTTGCATTCCGCACAAATCTTTTTGCAAAAGTCAATAAGACCCTGGGAGGCGAAGAGGCGTGAGGCGTAAAAGTGATCGCCTAACCCATTGTGGCCAAGCACATTGCACTATTTCCTGTCGCCTCTCCGTTTCTCCATTTCGCAGCCATTCGATTGCTTTCGGAGTGCTGTGTGGCCAAAAAGTCAATTCCGTATTTATGTAACACGGTCAACAGGCACTTGAAAACGCCATAAACAAGCAAGCACACACTGGCGCACACAACAACCAGCACACCACACTTCCTGCACACAAGTGTCACTGGAGACCAAAGGACACTCGGTGCTCGGTACTGTGTTTGGTCCTGTCCGTATCCGATGGCGATTTCGATTTGGAATCCGATTCGTGGCCAAGTTGACTGCGGTTACGCTTTGGTGTTGCAGTTAACGTCAAACCGTGCTCGCAGATGCGGAGAATCGTCGGTGGACGGTCAACCACGATTGGGTCAAGTTAGTCCGGATTCCGGTCACTGCATCCAAGACCTAGACGTCCTTGCGGTTGGGAGGAGGAGGAGGAAGCCTGGGAAGAAGAAGCTGCCATTCACCTGCGTTGAGTGGCTGCAAATCGCGTACGAATTTTGACACCGCATTGTTACGGCTTCAGCTTGTTTTGCGGTTATTTTGGAATACGATCGATACGCAAATGCCGGGGGGTTTAGGCAAATTAAGTGGCTTCAATCAGACCGAATTGATTGAAAATATTATTGCATATTCGAACACGCTCTGAGTGGGTGTGGCGGGTTTCGGGTTCAGTCGACTCAATAACAGCATTAACACGACGCCGTAATTGATTCGAATTTAAATTCCAACAAGTTTATTCGTCAAATATGAGGAAGGGCTCCCCGAATCAATGCCGATTTCAATATCGTCGCCCCGAAAACATGCAACATTTACACTTTGACACATTCGCGGCAGACAAATTTCATTTTGTCGCGTTATTGTGCCATAAAAATGGGAAGAAAAGAGCAAACTCCAAGCGCTTGGAAGGGGGGAACTCGTATCCAATATCCGGCTGTGAGCATTATTTGCATTTTGTTATTAATAAATTTCGCAGCAGGGAAAAGGAGAAACGCGAAACGCGAGACGGGAAATAGGAAACGCGGACCGAATGTCTACTATATTTGTTTGGTTGCTGGGCTACAGGACTCTGTTTGCATACGGGTTGGAATGGAATGTCCTCCGCTTTGACAGGCTCCCTCTACCCATTACGCATACGCAACGTGAGCATATTTGCATTGCCTGATATTTGCCCGGCGAATTTCAAGGCAAGTTGTATCGGCATCAGCGACTGCCACTGTTTGCCATGCCACACACTGGCAACAACTCCCCCCCCTGACAAATTTACCGCCGCCGCCGCCTGTCCCCAGTTGCTGCCGTGGCTGCTGCTGTTGTCGAAGTTGCTGTCCGCTCGGATTGAGTGCGTAGCCCTCAAGTGCTCAATAAACTCAGCGCGACAAGCGGCGGAGTGCAAACTGAAAACTGCAACTGGAAACTCACACACGAACCAGCACAACTCACACACCACACAAATCGCGACCAACACTCTCGACAGCCCCCGGGGCCGTGTTAATTTATTGTCTTTACGTAATGCAATGCAAAGCCATGTTCCGCTGCCACAGTTGGCCTACACTCTGAGTATTTGGATGGAGCTTACTACTTTTAATATTTTAGTTAAAGAAAATGTGAAAGAAGGACACTAAAATAATCCTTTTCCAATGGACATTTATCTGTGTTTCCCTTAAAATATCATAGAATATCATAAGGTGCCAATTAAAAACAAAACAAGAGCTTTAAAAAATAAGTAGATCGCTAATCCTTTTATTTTGTAACGACATATTTTTGATATATTTATTCACGTGAGTTTTGAAAGGCAAAATTTAAATAAGAGTAATTTTAAAAACTTCTAGAGAATAAAATAAGTTACCAATTAATATCAGAATAAATAAATTACTTCAATCAAATTCTGAGAAATTCATAAAATGTATGCTGGTCAGAATGTAAAATATTAAAATAAATAAAATGGTTCTCTGAGTGTCTAATAAGTGCAACCGGAGGACCGACTGGCAAAGAGGAAGTTGTGGTGCGAACAGTTGGAACTGCGGCCTGTTTATGGCGAGAAGAGCAGGACAAAGGCTTGAAACTCTGGCTAGTTGGTGGCAGCAGCTTGGTGACCACAAATCTCCCAGAACAATTGGCACTACCCAATTGAATCGTGTTTTGATAAACAAATTAAAAACACATATAATAATAGCAATTCCCACTCTTAATTAAACAAGCAAAATATTCATGTACAAGGCCCCGAAACATAGTGGCCCGGCATATGGCCAGGGATCGAATGAATGAGCAAACTATGACCAGCTCGGATTTACATTGCAATCCTTGTAAAAACAAGCTGCAATAATAATAGCCATTCGGGGCAGGAAGCGCACACACACAGGGACAGGAATAGGGCCAGGGAGTGGGACGTGCCTTAAGCCCCGACATCCTGCCGGATCGGTGTGTTGGAAAGAGGGCACATGTCAGGTTTTGAAAGCCTAATGCCAGGCCAGCTCCGACGATAATTGCCTAAATTGCAGGCTAAATTCTAAGTGGCCCAGCAGCATCCCCAGGACCCGGGACCGACCAGCAGGATGTTCTTACACGGACAGCAGCCGGAATGCGGCCGGCATGTGTTGGCAGCTCCAAGGAGTGTCCGCTGCTTCCCGAAAATCCCTATCCCCCCACCGCTCCACTTTCAGGTTTTGGGGTTTCTCGGTTTGCGTGTTGGTGCTGCAAAGTGGCAATTTGCCATCATATTTGCGGTCACAAATAGTGCTGGCTGCCATCCGGGAAAGGTCCAAATAGCTAGGATTTTCCCAGCTCAAGTGGTGTCCTCAACAGCGAAAAAGGTTCCACTTTAAATACTATTCTCATCATTTGTTGGTAATTGAACGTAACTAAAATGAAATGGTGAAAATTACACCATATATTTTTGGAGTTTAGGAACAATAGAAAGCGGGGCAATCAAACTTTTAGTTTATTATTGTTTCGACTGCATTCTGCCTAAATATTTCAATTGAATAGAGGCTATGTATTTATAAATAAACATGCAAATATCAAATTTGTACACATGTTTACTCGCTTTTAGAAAGCATAACGCCTAGAGGAACTACATACATAATTCAATTGTTGTAAACAAATGCCAAAAAGTTTAGTCATAATGAGAACTTCTTATAAACTAGATGAACAAATGTTCTTTTTTTATTCACTGCTAAATCTTCTCCTATTTTTTATCTAAAGAAATTTCTTTTTTTTATCCCTGTCATTATCTCAACGTTTGTTGTGTAAATTTAATACTTTAAACTTCTAAACTCACCTGGCGGCATGAAGCGTCTACTGCCGGTGGGCGCCTCTGCATAGGGCAGCCCCAAGTATTGGTCCACCTCGCCTAGGCCACTGGTCACCTGGAAGCGACGTGTGATGCCCATAAGGCGGCCCTGCTTCACCTGGATCTCCTTGGTGTACTGCAGCTTATCGGGCACCACATGTCGGCGTCCCGGATGATGTGTGGTCGTTGGTTCGCCGCGACTGGGATCTGTTCCCAATGATGCGGCCGCGGGGTTGTCACTTGCCACGCCACTGGGCGTTTCATCGCTGGCGAAGAGCTGGGCCACTGTCTCTCGAAAATGCAGTTCCAAATCCTGCGAGGAGGAGGAGGCAGACCCGGCCTTGGCGCGTCGTAGCGCATGATGGCCAATCGATCTGCTACCGCCGGATGCCACGGTGCTGGTGGCGAGAGCGGCGGTAGCGGTGGCGGTGGCGTTATCCGGATGGATTGTCGTCGTGATGTCCCCAATAAACCGAGTTTGCTTTGAGGTTTCACGCAATTTCAGTGCATTTTCCAGTTCATTTCCTTTGTACCGCCGTTGCTCTGTCGGGGCCACCATCACCGCCATGGCCATGCCCCTTGCGCAATCATGGCTTAATTGCTTGTGATTGCCGCCAACTGTCAACAGAAATAGCCAAAATGCTGCCAAACGAAACTTCATGGCTCTGCTTTCCTGCTATTTGCTGCTCCTTTCTGTATTAATTTTAGTCCTGGAAACTTTTCACATTCCGTCTGCTTTCCGTGTTTGTCTCTAATTGTTTTTCTTTTCGCAGTTTCGTACTTGGTTGTGTCCAACCGAATCGCTCACATTTTCCGGACACCGTATTTACATGGATTTTCCTTGAGCGTCTTAAATAGTTTTTGCCATTTATTTACTTGCGATGTTTAGCATGCTCCTTTGTCCAGCCCTCGAGTTTTTTTCCGTATTTTATTTGCTGCAAAAGTTTTCACTTCTGCTTTTGTGTGTCACAACTTTGTATGCCGAAAGAAAAACACAAAGAAAATGTGGGTGAGAAACACTAAGTAAATTGAAGGCGCCCAACAATTTCATTATTCTTTAATTTTTCTTTAACAAGTTGTTCACTTATTCTGCGAAAGTTTTGTTTATTCATAGGGGGTCACCTCAAAAAAGTTTATCTTGGCACTTTTAAATGATTAAACGTTGCTTATATGGGCTAATTTTTATTTTTTTATATTTTTAATTTGTTTAAAAGTAGAAAATCTATTAATAATTGTTAGAATCAACATAAATATTTCTCTCAAATAACACAAATAAGAAAAAAATATAAGTATACCCTAAAATGGATTCTGGCTCCCTCAAAAAAGTTCTGATTGAGTCATCTTTCAGTTTCCATAGCTACTGCACTTTCTTATTGACATGCCCTCTCTCGTGTGTGGCACACAATCAGTGTGCTGTTCATTTTCAGAATTTCAAATATTATTTTAAGACTCTCCATGGCATGGTGGAAGTCATTTATTTATAGTGGCCCATTAGTTATGAATGCCTTTTGGCTTTGGACTTTGTCAAATCGATTCGATCGAAGTGAAGTGAATAGGAACGAAATGAAAGGAGCTTCCGACACTCTGTTCGAGTGATTTCCATGCTGACTGCGATAAGAAGCTGGCGTCTAAACCGAATATTGTATACAAATATATGAGAGCGTTGAACAAACGTCCGTCATTCAAGTTCTGACATATGGCACAAATGCAAATGAATTCAGAATTTAGTGCCGTGTAGTTTCCACATTTGCGTAACGTAAACAAAGAACGAAATGGCAGGGAAAAGCCAAGATTTCCCATGACGATTAATCATAAAACCGAAAACACCAATGAAAATTCAATTAGGTTCCTCTGTTTCGCCTCCATCTCGATTTATGTCGACACGCCAGCGAAGTGAGCTAATTCGCTATAAAAGTAAAGCAAATGCAAAATCTAAAAATGAAAAGGAATTTAAATGTTTTTTTACGATTCCGCTAAGAAAAGCCCCACTGGCGTAGGGAGGGGTGCTGAAACATGCTAGAAACATGTGTGTGTGTCGGAGAACTTTAAATGTGTCGCTGTGTGTGCGTGAATGTATATCAAAATAATCACAAGGCACTGACACACTAAAAGCATTTTTCACAATAACAACAAACCAAATAGAACAAGAAATATTTAGGAAATAACAAAAATAAAAAAGGGGGAATATGCGAAGCCGAAAAGTGAATGCCCTTCGAGAAATAAAACTAACAATGATATTTATAAATAATATCTGTTGTTTCTTACACTATTCTAATTTATTTTTATCAAGGGACAGTATAGTTAATATTTTCTGAAATTTTAAATTAAAAGCCAAGAAATGAAAACCTGCAGAGGATTGCCCTAAAATAGTTCTTTAAGCATTATACATATAAACATGGATATACATGTATAAGTATATGACGCACTTTATTCATAGAACATATTAAATAAACTCGCATACATTTTGAATATAATTTAAATCCCAAATTTAAATAAATCCAATCATAAATCATTTTTTCCCTATTTCCTAACGTTGCCAAAAGAGCCATAAAACCGATTTTAGGGCATCAACAAATAGCAAACAACCTAGAGAATAATAAAAAATCTTTTAAAATGATTTTCTTATTTATTACATTTTTTCGTTCGACTTTTTACTGCCGTCGTGTGTGTGTGTCTCTCGGGATATGGCCAAGAGTGTGTGGATGGCATGAATGTTTGTGGATGTTTGCATCACAATCACACTCACATAAATGTCAAGGTACATTGGCTGTGAACATAAAATTGACCTCTTGCTAAACGCAAGGAGTGGAAAAGTCAAACGGTGCCGAAGTGGAGTTTTTCCGAGCACTTAGGCGGCTCCCGCCAAAGGAAATCTCATAAATCGCATGGGAGCTAATTGAGTCAACACGCCGACTATCTGTTATGGCTGCTTCGTATTTTTAGAGCGAAATGAAATGGAAAATCAATGCTATTTTTGTGCTCTTTTCTTGGCAATCGCTCGGCTTAGCGTATCAACTAAGTGAAAGTAAATTAAGACAGCTGTCGGGACCACTGAATGCAAATTAAAAAAAATAAAGAAACTTAAAACGAACATCGAGAGTGCAAGAGCTACAAATGCTACTAATAAAAAATAAATACAGAGCAGAGTGGAGGAAACGGCATCAATGCAAATTTAAACAAAATGAACAGCTTTAAAAATAAACAGCAAGTGCCTAAAAATAAAAACGAATGAGCAAAAATATTCACGGAATTTAGCTGCATTGTCCGCGCACTCCACGAAATGTCGTCACCAAAGGAAAAAATAAATAAATAGAAGAATTCGCGAAAATAGAAGGAATCGCAAGAAAAACTTGCTAGTTGCTAGTTGGGGCAGCTGGCATCTGGTGAAGAGGAGAACGCACCAAACGGAAACCAGAGATGGGGAAAATGGGAAAAACTACAGAGTTGAACGAAAGAAAACGCAGACAAAATCAGGGAAAAGTGCAATTGGAATTTAAGTAAAGTGATTTGATTTGGATTATTCTGTCGCGAAGTCACTTATTTTCTGCCGGTCCACTTGTCTTGGTCAAAACAATTCGAGGAATGCTTTTCTGGCTCTGATGAAGTCACTCAGCTGAGCATTTGGCATTTCGATTACACCAAAGCACACACAATTTGTGGGTCAATTGGTGTGCCGCCATGAACACCGAGTATTTTGCGGCAAGCACTTATTTCAGTGTCAACCCAAGGAATTTCTTTAAAAACACACAAATGGCCGATGAACCCAAAATAAACCCACTTTAGGTTGCTTAATATATTCAGTACTCACTCCTATTGAAATGAGAGTTGGCTGCCAGCCTGAATAAACTTTAAATGGGACCGAAAAGGGGTCCTAATCCATAACCTACGTAATCGATAGCGAAACACTTTCGACATAGTTTTAAACCAGATGTGACAGTGTCATAAATTATACTCCACCAGCGGTGTAACAATTCCGGCGAGAGTTCCTCCATCGCTTTTGTGATGCAAATGGCGACTGAGACAGGCCACGTAACAGGGGTCCCGTGGGTTAAGCCAACCAACAACCAACACCCTTTAACCCCCTGAAAAACAGCATTGTATATCCCTCGGACACAGCGCAAAATTTGCATAATTAGCACAGAAATGTCGACGCATTGAAAGCTGTCACTTGTGACACGCGAAAACGAAATGAGAACTATAAAGTACACACACACGAAACACAACAAACAACAACAAATTAGTTGCAACTAATTTTAGCTGACTTGCAGAAAGCAACATTTGGAAATAGGCAAATGCGAAACCGCGACAAAAAGTTCAACAAACCCCGGCTAAATGCAAGAGATCGGTCCGAATTATTTCGAATTATGAGATTTATTTTTGGTCTCCCTCGCAAAAACACACAAAAATTGTGCACTCTGCCAGTGGGCGGTGGGCGGCAGCGCAGTGTTTTATCACGCAAATTAAGTGAAATGTTTATTTTTAAATAATTCGGCTACTCGGAACACACAGGCAAATATTTTGAATTTGTTTACACAATTGTTTTGTGCAGTTATAAAGGTCCCGTTCTAGTAAGCTCGAATAAGCGATATATTTAAGCATTTACGTATTTAATACGGAATTTGGAGCATCCATTCTTTCCATCCATCAAGTAAATATCTAGATACAAATCCGGTTCCTCGGATAATCTGCTCAAAGTATTTTTATTTTATCTTCGAAATACTTATACTTTTTTGTTTTATTTTGTTTATATGCTTAAATCTTTATGAGCGACACACAGCAGTTTTTTAATCTCGGTTGTTCTTCACTAGTACATTTTTTTTATAAATTTAATCTTCGCAGTATTTATATGATTTTGATATAAGTTAAGTTGATTTCTGCACAAACAATGAACGTAAAAAATGTGATATATTTTCACATTTAATAATTCTTTTATATATTTCCTTTTGGGGAGGAAAATACTCGTTATTAATTGATGCAAGTCGACATGCACAGAAATTCTTTTGGAAATTAATTTTCACGGGTTATTTGTACGTTGCCCTGCCGATAATTATGCGCATTGAGAATTTCTCAATATTTTTATTTACCAATTTGCGGCTGATTTGTTTTTATCTTTGATCTGGTCGATAGATGCGCAAAACAATTTTGGCAGCGCCGGGACTCAAATATTTTCATTTGCCACTTTCAGTGGCTTTTTGCACAAAGAAATCGCCTATGTTTTCGATTACTTTTCATTCAGTAAGGATTGCAACACACTTAAAATAAATCACTTCGGCAACTTTTCCTCGTTTTTTTCGAACTGATTAACTTTGGTGCCTTCCTCGCGTAAACATTTTCACTTGAGCACTTGGCACGCGCTCTGTTTTTGTCCCCCTTTTGCAGATATTTTTTCTCGGCGTTATTTTTGGATCACGCGCAAGATTTATTTCACTGCTGCTTGGCTTGGCACAAGAATTTTCCCCCAAGAGCCGAAGCGAGCACAGGAGCCATCCACAACCGACGCGATCAACGTTCAAACTGCAACTGTTCGGGGCCTCCTCATCCGGCGGAAGAATTGCCGGGACTCTCCGGATCGTCTCTCGTTGACATGCTCTTCTCTTAGTTGAGAGAATTTGTACTTTATACCAGAAAAACTGGCATAAATTATAGTGTTTCTTGCTTTTTTCACGAGATCGAATGCAAGAGCTAGCAGGAGAAAGATTTTTAAGAGCAAGTTTTGATAGCTCAAAAGAGCATACATACAGTCTTTAATCTACTGTATTACATACAGTCTTTAATCTATTTTTTTTTTCTAATTTAATAATAATAAATTATAGACAAATATATGGCTGCCCGATTTCTCCTTAAATTTATTCACAAAGTCCTGGCGAATATGGTTTGTATTTCACAGGCGGAAATTACGAATTAATATGCAGGAAGTAATCAAAGATAGCTTTGCTTTCCTCACATTTCTCCTATCTCGCCAAGGTGAAACTTCCGCAACTTCCGCTGCTTCATTAATATACAAATAGACTTCTTTGATGCCGAGTGGAAAGATTGCCGTATTTCTCCATTTCTCTTATCGTAGACTTCCTGCCGCAAATCTATCTCTAAGTCTAAGTGCACGGTCAGAGCCAAGTTAAAGTCTTAAATCAGCTTGGCTCCTGGCCAAAAAGGAGAAGGAAAGGAGGATTCGAGGAAACGAGAAATCGACCACCTCACCCAAAGAGTACAAGGCTAAATTCGGTGCCAGGTCTCTGCCAACGCTTTTTTGCATCTCAACATGCAGTGGCTAAGTGACTTGGTTGACTTCTTCATTGTGGGCGGCACTTCATCGCCAATTTGGTAAGGCTACTGGAAAACCTAAGGACTTTCACGGTGAGTGCTGTTCACGGTACAAGGTTAATCGTAGGAACCTCTTAAAATCGCTAGAAGATTTCAGATAAAAATGTACTCAGTTTTTCTGTCATCAGTACTTAAAAATGAATTAACAAAATTTACCTAAATTAAATTAATAAATAAATAGTACAACATAGTATAATTGTGCATTTTGTAAAAGAATAATCAGATTCATACCAAAATTAGTTTGGAAAAATAAAGAAATATACTTGATTAAAAAGGTACCAGTGGTTACTCATCACTAACACGGCAGAGTCACAGTTTTCACACCCAATTTTCCCTTTCAATGTGTGAAGGGAAAAATGAATAAACGGCTGTTAGCATAGCAAAGTTCCACATAAGGTTTCCAATTTCTTTTTCTTTCCTTCCCTTTTTTGCCAGTCTCGACCTTTGCCGGAATCGGTGGAAATTGATTTACCCGGCTGACATTTTGAAAGTATCTCGAGTAGCTAATTTACGACCATCAAAGTGCGCCAATAAATTTCGTTTAATTGCAAGTTAATTAAAATCGAAGCCCCGCGCTTCGGACTCGGTACACGAAAATATACATACGTTCAGTACCGCGGGTATAAAGCGCCATCGGAACGTCAGCAGGGAATTTAAAAATAGACGAAACACGACGTCAACAAGGCGGCATCCACACATACCTCCATACAATATTCACCAAAAACTCATAAAAATACGTATAAAGCGAACCCATAAAAATGCGGAAAATATCAAGTTAATTGAATTATTTAATACCTAGCAGTTAGCATGCGGCAAGAGCCGCAACTATTAGATTTTCCATCTCCGAATTGCAGTGCGAATTTCTCTTCCAATTTAGAGCGACCCCACAAGATTTTCTATTTGAACTAGTTCGGTGCGGCCGGCCTGTCAATTTATCAGGAAATACATTATTCATCTCGAAGACCTTTGAAATGCCATTTTCATTTCGTTGCTCGTATTTCCCAATAGTTTCATTTATATAAATATGGGTTTTATTTTTAATTTTTGTACATTTTAGTTGTGTTTTTTATGGCGCTTGAGGTGCCAACTGGTTTGCATAAACAAATTAGACCAGTTTGTTTACAAATTGAGCATGGGTCGATAGATGAAAATTGCTAAACTTTGAACTGGAAACTTTTATGAGAGCCCTGTCAGATGCCTTGACATTGCAAATTATAAGGAAGGTTTGCCAAGTCTTAAAAGGGAAAATATCTTCTTTTTTTACCCCTTTGGCAGTAACAGAATCATTTTTGTGCAGATATTTTCATTCTTTATTTCTTTAACAAGAGCTTCTGTTTGTAACTTGATCTATTTCCTATATGTTAGTACTTTATGTGGCGTTTTTATGGGCCTGTAATGCTGAAGTTATGTGGAATATTTGATTTAATTGGATATTCTATACTTTAAGGCTTGTATGCAGTTAATTTAAAATCCTGGGATACATTAAGTAATGTGTTTCTAAAGTTTTAAGACAGAATTATATATTTATAAATATGTCTTGGAAAATAGTATCTAGAGCATATTCTCTCCTTTCAACTCTGTTGGTTGCTGCAGCTTAAACGAAAACCTCACCAATAAATTAAAGGAAGCTTATAATATTCCATTGTCCTTGTCCTCTTTTTGGCTGAATCTTAACCAGTTTTTTATGCTTAACAGAGGCGCAGCTCATTCAGGTTCATAACGGGATGACATTTTTATAAGCCATCCGATTTGCTGCTCCACTAATTCCTTCCCAACCAATTTGCCACATTCAGACAGGGTCAGGGATCTGGGGGCCCGAATGGCTTGCAATTTGCGATCTAATTAACTTCGATTCCTTTGGCAAGGACATTTACATAATTGCATTTCGTGCCGCATAATTCTGCCACGGGCCCCGCCCACATTCAGCCCTAGATAAGAAAAAAATTAAACCATCGCAATCAAGTTAAAAACGAAAGTTGCCCAGAGCCCAGGCAGCGAAAGGATAGCTGAAAGAATGGAACTGAAATTAGAAAAGCAAAATGACAGAAAAAAGGAGACTGCGAGTGTAATTGTGTTTTGCCGCTACCACTGCAATTGGGTCCTTTCTGGCCATATGGCGGCCACATTACACCGAGTTAAACGAAGGCCGCGGAGTAGGAAAAAACGAGCAGAGCCGTCAAGAAGAAAGGCAACGGCGCCAAATGAAAGCCAACTCTAATTAAGTCAGCAATGGTCAAGTTACACACACACACACAGACCAAAAGAGCGGAGTAAGCGTCCTTAAAAAAAAATAAGAATAAAAAAAAAACTTGCAGCAGATAGAGAGCAGGAGTCCCATCTTCCTCATCTTCATGGCCCCGCAGAGAAGAAGCCACAGCGGATGATTTAATTCAAGAGTGCACTGGGCCGAGCCAAATTATTTTGTGCTAATTATATGCCCTAAGCCGGGGAATTATGAATGCAGTTAAATGCTCTTAGGCAGCCATTTTACTTAAAACTAAAAAACCGAGAAATGAAGAAATGGAGACTCCTCCAGCCCGAATTCAACTGTTCAAGTGTTTGACTTGGAGCTGGCGCAGGCAAAGTAAAGAGCAAATAAATTAGCCAAAAAATAGCTCAAGAAATGCCCCAAGAAATGCACTTAACTTTGGCTTGTTGACTCGCCAAAAAAAATTTCATAAAATGGAATACAAAAAGGCGCTTCAGACGTCCACAGGCACAAATTAGGGGAACATTTTTCTTGTAAGTAAAAATTGTTTTTAAGTAAAAAATCATAACATAATATATATAGATATAAGCTATTTTTAAAATACGAAACAATTTTATATTTTGCCATATAATTATTTATTCTAATTAGTTGTTAGGAATAACTAAGTTGGTTACTTAACAACACCTGACAAAATATTGAACTCGGTTATTTCAATTGAACTAGATACTTAAATTAAACCTTTAATTTTAATTACAACAGTCAAATTTAATTCAACACATCTTTGAACAGTATTAAATTTAACTCAACTTCTAGGGCTTGCATATTTTATATTTGCCCAAGTGTACGCGGCCGCAAAAAAAGCAATTTGAATTATTGCAAACTTATTCTCTGTCGCTTCATTTCGGCGGGATTACGCTCCGTAAACTTGGCTCGAACTTCTCGCTAATCAGGATGAATTCCTCTACAGCAGAACGATTCCTGGAAACTAAAATTGAAGTGGTCCAAAACCAATTGAGCAGAAAACACAGCCGGCAGCAACGAGAGCTTTCTCTTGGGCTCTTGGGGCAGTAAATTTGGCGTAAAATAGGCTATTGATTTTCGAGCTCAACTGGGCTTAGTATCCAGCTGAAATTTAACTAAACTTATCCAAACCGTTAACAGATTTGGCTCTTTGTTGTGGTCCGTGTATTTAAGCTCCCTGGTGCATATGCAAATCATGCAGACAGTGAATTTAATTCGTTGGCATTTAAATGCTATGAACTCCCCAGAGACTCTTTTACTTCGAATCTGTCTTTCACTCAAGTGAAAATAAATGACACTCATTTACACTTGTCGCCCTCGGACTGGCCAAAAAAAAAAAAAAGAAAGAACGAGGTGTATATAAACGTTAAGTAAACAAAATCCGCACAAAAAGGAAACTAAATCAAAACGAGGAGGAAATCCTCGGAAAAGTGGCGTCCAAAATAGAGTCTCCTCTTCAAGTTGTCGGCCCTGGAAAGTTGGGAGTGGAAAAAAATGGAAAACGCTGAACGACCACGCTCTGGACTGTCCACTTGTATTAAAGGAAAACGCCGCAGGCATTTTAAGTGTTGTTAATGCCGATGCGACGGCGGCACGAAAGTTTTTTCTCTGCGCAAATGAAACAAGTTTTCCTCTAGTTTTCCCTTTTTTCGGCAGCATCCGCTCTCCCGCCCCTCTTTATGCATTTAGAAAAAACTAAGGGACTGCAAACTGAAAAGCAAACCAGGAAAAGTTGTGCCACTTTTTGTTAACGCGTGGCTGCCTACGTGTGTGTCATTTAGCTCAAGTCCCAGGTCCCTGCCTTGCCCATCTCATTTGGGGTCAGTATCCATTAAAGTGGTCACCACGCTTGGTGGTCAGCAGTCGGTCCGGTCGTCCATGTAAATGGCACTTTGAGATTCTATACAACTTGCAACTGGAAACGGATTAAGCCATTCCTTTCATCAAATTCTCTAAGCCAAGTTTGTCCTTCAAATTGTGCGACTGAAAATGATATCATGCAAATAGTTACAAATAGTAGAGCTTGGGAAAATTTACATGTGGCTTTTTTCTCAAAAAGGAATAAGGTTAAAAAATGTTAAAATTAAGGTTAATTTTTACACTATATGCTCTGGGATTTTTCAATGTTTGTTTTTGCAAACATATTTTTCATTCCCTTATTACATGATTTTTTAGAAAAATTTAAAGAACTCTTCTCTAACAATCAATAATTTTTTTTTTTTATAAAATCACTTCTAATATCCTTTTTTCTCCCACCCTTAAGAAACTACTTTGGCTCTTGAATAATGAATTAATTGAGATGCCTTTGTCATTTGCATTCAATTAGCAAATTTGTTATTGTTGCCGCGCTTTCCCATCGAGCGTTTGAGATTATTATACATTATGCCATGCAAATTAATTCTGAACCATTTTCGCCGGCACCTTTCAGGTAGAATATTTATGAGCTATGCCAATGATTTTTCATCACAAAAAGGACTCGGATTAATTTGTAATTATGGCAAAGGCAGCTGCAGCAAGACGCTGGCATTATGAAAATGGAATGAAATTAATTCGTGATATGGAGAGGCGGCAGCATAACGCTGCTCCGACCGAATTGTGCGCATCTGTTTCGCATTATAAATATGTCATATCCTGTTTCCTGCAGGCACACACAGAGCGGCTTATCAGACCCACTTGCAATTGCAGTTCCTCCAGTGGAAGAGCCTCAAAGGAAGCGCATCTCCATCGCCCCTCACTGTCTCGAAAAGGGGAACTCTGGGAGCTCTTGGATCCCAGCAAAGTAGCAATTCAACCGAAGGTTTCCTCATTTGCTAAAGGAAAACGAGGAGCAGCAGCAGGATGTACAGGGACAGCGGCACGGAGAGGGCATTGGAGCTGGCTCCATCTCCCTGTGTAAATCGGCGCAAAATGGTATAAATTTCTCTGCTTATTTGCGATGCAACTCGATATACTCTTATGTGTATTTGATGTGTATTAACTATGATAATGGGCTACAGTCATTGGGGAATATGTTAAGGGGATGAAATGAGAAACAATAAAGTAGACGGAACAATGCGCTGGGAAAACCTCCAAGAACACACAATTTACTTAGCATTGTATGGAAAGGAAAATAATAAGGAAAAAATCGGAAAAGGGGAAAATAATAAAATTGGAGCAGAAAATAAGGATTGCAACAATGTTTTATAGGGGGACTGACACCAAAGTACTTACATATAAATACTGTTAGGCAAATAAGATTAAGAATAAAAAGGAATATTAGAGAGTATTATTTACAGGAAACAATTCCAAGAAAGGCAAGGATTTTAATAAAAATGGACTCATTCGCTTTTCTGAAAAGCTAATTCAGCTAGTTTTAATCTACGACGACGAGCTCTATATTTATATAAATACTTTTCCATAGTAAAAACTTGTTTCTCGAGTTATATTTTACTATTAAGGAAAAAATCATATGAAATATCCTAAAAACTATTTACTTCTACTTTTAAAATATTTGACATATTTTATTGTTTAATTAACAATTGTGTATATAAGGTTCTAATGTATAAAATGTTAAAACGGTATTAAAATTAATAAATCCCCAACTCATCTTTTTCTTAATGAAGTGAATAAACTCTTCGGCTTGCCGATGATTTATATATTTTTATTATTTTGCCTTTGCTTCTGCCCTGTTTGTTGTCTTTTGTGCCTTTTTTACACTTCGGGACTATTGTCGGCTTAATTGTTGTTGCCATTGTTGTTGTGCGTTTGCCCGTTCCTGCTGCTGCCACTGCTGCTGTTGTTTTTATTGTTTCTGGCTGTGTTTTTCCGGCTGTTGTTCTTGTTGGAGGTGTAGCTGTGTGCAGTAGCTGCCAGTCCGATTGTTGACGTGGCTGGGGAAAGCGCACACTTAAGTGCACTTGAGCGTTTTTAATTAAAACGCAATTTTTCAACAAGCAAAAGTCGGGTTGGCGAACAACGGGGCAGACAAGTAGGTACCCAGATCCGCACGATTTTTATTTTTTCTAAAATATTTTCACATTTTTCTACCCATATGGTTGCAGAAATAAAAGCTTAGGGAAGCATAGTAATATTTCTGGAAATACTTTCAGGGCTCCTTAGGCGGCGAGCTAGAAGTAATCACAGGGAGAAATCTCAGCATATTTTGCTATGCATTCAGATTGGGGGCTACACACATCAATCATGCTGCAAGGAGTACATGTAAAACCAACACACAAAATGTCTTTCAATCAGAAGTGCTTCCAGCAATAGCGAGGGTCCTTAGTGCAGATTTGTTTTTCGTGGCTGCGGGAAAAAGTAGTTGTTGCTTGGAAACATAATCAACGTCATCATCGTCAGTCAACCCGGCCAACTTTGTCGTTCTCCTAGTTATTTATGCAGTTCTTCGTGATGCACAGGGATTAAAAGGGGAAAAAATGCGCGGTAGTCCGCTAGTTTCAATTTTTTAATCTCTGGATTTTTATAAAAAAAGAAGGAACAGAAAAATAAACTACTAAACCAATTAAAATAAATCTAAGTCATAATTACAGTCATTTTTTGATAGCAAATTGATATAAATAAAACCAAATAAGAGTTACTTTAAGTCTTTTTTTAACCTTTATTGCGGATAATTTTTTTTTGTATTAGTTTTAAAATTCTGATAATAAAATCTTAAGGAAAATTCATTTTTATTTGTTCAGTTTTTCCAGTGATCAATTCCTTGTGCTGCTGCTCCGCCAGATGATGTGGAAGTGAAGGGAGGATGAGCGTGATGAAGATTGAGATGATGATGACGATGATGACAACAAGTGCACAACCCTTTGCCCCCGGCAGTGACTCCACTTGGCTGGCGTCTAGCTATGGCTTGACTTTGCCATGTGCCGCTGGCCCGGAGGCAGCTACTGGGACAGGGACACATCCATATACGTGCCTTCGGATGGGGGCATGCCACATTTACGCGCTGCACTTGCCACGCGCGTTCAAAAATAAACATGAAATTTCGCGTGGCACCACGAGCGAAGTCTGCGTCCCGCGAGGGTTGACAAAACAAGTCCGCAAGTGCAGCAATTTAGGCGGAAAAGCTGGGAAATGGGGAGCCAGGAGATGAGCTGCTGCTGCCCGAAGGCTTGCGAAATTGTGCACATTGAAATTCCATCGATGGTACACCCGGAAAAACGTATGCAATTGGAGTGTTACTCGAATCTCTCTCAACCGAACTTCCACCAAACATCTTGGGTTTTTTTGGGATAAGAAAACGAAATAATTTACGGGGGAAAATTCAGAAACTAATTCCCGAACTTAGGAATTAAAAAATGTTTTTAGAGAAATTGGTTCTTCCCTAACATTGTTAGCATTGCAAAGATTTGATTAAGTAAGCAGCTAAAGTTAATTATAACGGCCTTAAATGACATTAAAGTAAAGGAATGTGTGGTGAAGTGGCATTGCTGGAAATCAATTAATACCGTCCGCTCCCAGTCAACAAACTAATCAAAATTCATAGCAAGGGCAATTATGAAACTGTTGTAGATTTAGCTTGAGTAATAGTTGATAGTTTTATTTAAGGATATTTTAGTAGAGATTAAGTTTTTACAAGTTGTTGGCGATAGAGATGGCAGAACAGAACTCTTAGATAAGATACTTATGCGATAACAATACACGCGATATATATAAGGTATACGATATGTGGTGACCAGGGATGGAGATCAATGTACTGCCGATTGTATTTCCAATACTTCCCCTCAATTGGTAAGGTGTTGATCGACTGGACGTATACCCAAGGATGTCTTGCAGGTGTTGTGTTTCGAGGCCCCAAGCCCTTTCGTTAATATGTCTGCTGGCATCTCGGTTGTTGGGATGTACTTCACGGATATAGTTCCCTTTTCAACCAGCTCTCGGATGAAATGGTGGCGGATGTCAACATGCTTGGTGCGTTTGTGGAATACGGGGTTGCGAGCAAGTTGACCAGCTCCTTGATTGTCGTTGTGGATGACGGTCGTCTTCAGTTCCCCCAAAACTTCTGTTAGGAAGCTTCTAAGATGAACAGCTTCTTTTGAGGAGTCAGACAGGGCCATGTACTCTGCCTCTGTGCTTGACAATGCAACCGTCCGTTGCTTTCTACTCTCCCAGGATATTGCTGCGCTTGCGAGCTTGAAAGCAAAACCTGTGAAAGATCTGCGATCGTCAATGTTGGCGGCCCAGTCAGCATCTGCGTAGCCTACTAGGTCTAGGCCACTTCGTTTATAAAGCAAGCAATAGTTTTGAGTGCCTTTTAAATAGCGTAATACCCTTTTTGCAGCCATCCAGTGTTGTTTCCCAAAGTTGGTATTATATTGACTTAGTGCACTCACTGCGAATGCAATATCAGGGCGCGTTGACACTGCCAACCACATTAAGGCTCCTACCAAACTCTGATATGGTACACTGGAGATTTCTTCCTTTTCGCTTTCAGTGGCTGGACACATTTCTGTCGACAATTTTTCGCTCGTGTTAATTGGCGTATTTACAGGCTTGCAGTTTTCCATGTTGAAACGTTTCAGGATGTCTGTTATATACTTCGGTTGGGCCATGGTGAACTCTGTCTTGTCTTCGCTTTGTTTAAATTCGATGCCCAAACAATACGATAGCTTGCCCAAATCTTTCATCTGGAATTTGTGGGACAATTCATGCTTTAACTGCGAAAGCATTTGGGCGTTGTTGGTCGCTACTATGAGGTCGTCTACGTAAAGCGATACCATCAGGATTCCATTTTGTTCACGTCTCAAGTACACGCATTGGTCGGCTGCAAGTGGCTTCAGGTTCAGTTCCTTGAGTTGGCTGTCCAGCTTTTTGTACCATTGGCGTCCACTCTGCTTTAGGCCATATAGT
>VNJO01007989.1:0-29240 GCA_008042535.1 Drosophila tani
CAAATTTCCTAAAGTCTCCGCAAAAATATGCTCAGAACAACCGAAAAGGTGCAGTTCCTAAGGTTGATGAACGGACTAAGCGCCACGTTCGAGCTTTGGCAACCGACAAAATGATAAGTTGCGCCCAAATTAAAGCAGAACTAAAGTTGCCAATAACTAGGCAAAGGGTGCACCAAATTTGCTGAAAGGAGTTACATCTCCGATACGAAGCTAAGGTGCCAAAACCTAAGCTATTACGACACCATAAAATGGCCCGACTTGCTTTTTACGAAAAATATAAATTTTGGGTCAGTGAATTCCATAATGTCGTCTTTAGTGACGAGAAAAAATTCAATTTGGACGGCCCAGATGGAAACCAAAAGTATTGGCGAGACCCCAGGCATCCTCGGCTGACATGTCACAGACGCAACCATGGGGGTGGTTCTCTTATGGTTTGGGCGGCTTTTAGTTTCTTCGGGAAATCGCCAATATGCTTTGTACCAGGTCGCATGAATGCAGAAATATATACGGATCTCTTGGAAAGTGAGCTTATACCATTTTCTGAAGAGTTCCATCCCGAGGATTTTGTTTTTCAACAGGATAACGCTCCTATACATGTTGCACGGTATACGAAGACGTTTCTGGAGTCCCCTGATGCAGTGGCCCGCTATAAGTCCAGACTTAAATCCGATTGAGGATCTTTGGGGTATCCTATCAGCTAAAGTTTTCAGAGGTGGAAGGCAATTCGAGACCTTAAAGGACTTAAAGGAGGCAATTGTTAAGGAATGGGCAAACATTGATAAACCTGTCCTGCAGAACTTGGTTAATTCAATGCCTAGACGGTTGCAATTAGTGGAGCAACAAAAGGGAGACATTATATCATACTAAAAAAATTACTTCAGATATAATATGAATGTATTCAATAACTTTTTTCTTATTAACTCAATTTTGCACATATATCAATTTTCTATGAACAATAGTTTTAAGTTATTTTCTAAATGTAGAACAATATGTTATTAAATATACTTTAAGTTAATTCATTTTGTACACTTACTACCTACATAAATAAAATAAATATAAAAATTTAACATGAAGGAGTAAAGAAAAAAACAACAAAATCTCTATGCACATATATCAATTTTACTGAGGTAAAGCAGTGCCCCGACTGCCTTTCAAATAAAATTCCACCACTTCCTCCTCGTTTGACCACAACAAAAAATATAAATATTTTTTTGTTTGACATCCAGTGCCCTACATTCATTTTTCAAGGGCTCCCCCACCAAATATTACGTATTTCTGTTGTTGTTTATTTTCGTCATCGAGAAAACCGAAGACAAAACAAAAGAAAAAATGATACATATCATAAAAAACTACATAAATACATTCATATGTATGTATATCACACGAGCACCAGCACGGGGCGGAATGTGTTTTGATAATAAAATGTTTGTGGATATTCATTAGTCAACAAAACAATAGACCAGGCACCGTCAACGTCGAACAAAAAAATCAAAAAGCCAGCAAAATATGATTAACCAAATGTGGCAAAGAGAACACTTGTTTTGATTTGACTTAATGCTAGTTAAATGCCTGTCGAAACGCCATGATCTAATATACGACTTTGGCATCGAGCGGTTCTAACCGGATCTGTTTATATAGCTTTGCTATCGACCCGATCTTGTAACGGACCATTAAAATGCACTTTCGGTTAAGTAAACACTTTTTTCATACCCCGCACTTTTTTTTGATAACAGACCCTGGCGATAAGGAAGGCTTACTTAGAGGCGAAGCTGTCGATAAAGTTAAGTAGGCGAAAATTGGCATTTAAAAACACATTTTGTAAAGTTTGCCGCACTCTGACTCTTTGACGAGTCTCTCTATTGGTTCTCTAATATTACGGATACACAAAAAAAATTATTAGATTTAAAATAAGGAGCAGTTTTATATTATTATTAGTAAGTTATATAAAAAAGTTAACATTTATATGGAGAACATTCTTTTGACGTTTTATAATATCAAAGTTACTTTTTCCTTTATAAAAATATTAATAGTTCATTATTTAAGATACAAAATACATTTATTAAATTTTAACATTACCATTTAAGCACTTAAATATAAATATATAAATATTAATATTATTCAAGTTTACGTTCCTTATTTTTATAGATCAAAATCATATATAAACCTTTATCCATAAAAAGAAAACCAATCTCCAGCTAATATCCGCTAGATTTTCGGTCATATTTGTTCCTTTACATATTTTCCTCTGCTTATTATTTCTCTCAGTGCCGACGTCGACGATTAACGCCGACAGCGACGCCGGCAGAACTGGAATCGGCAGCAGAGGGTTAAGCGAGCGCAGCTGCTTCAGTTTGAAGATCGGCAGAGTTTAGTTAGTCTGCAATCGCCGGGGCTCGCAGTCGAGTCGTCGGGTCGCGTGAAATAAATATTGGGAAGACAAACAAAAAAACAGAAATACCCGAAAAATAACTCTACCGAATCCCCGAGATCCGAGCAGATAAGAATCAAATAATAAAACGGAACAACACGTTCACTTTTTATATTGTTTCCCCAATATTCGTCGGCAATCGTAGAATTCGCTTTTCGGTTGATAATCGTGAGGTGCGTGTGTGAATTTTCGGCACAAACAGAGGGAAAAAAGTAAAGCTCCCTATTTTTTCCGATCGCTATTCTCGGCGATAAGGTGATGGCCAAAAATAATGAGTACATAGAATTGTAAGTAGCCAATGTGCGTGATTCATCAACGTCGATCGCTGAAAAAGAGTGACAGGAAAAAACAGCTCAGGAGATATCAGGGGTCCAAAGTTTAAGTCGCACTTTTCAGCCAGGCTTATCACTATTCTGTCTCTGAAAATTTGTATTATTCAGGGTTTATCCTCCCGGGACAAGGGCAAGAAAAAAATCGGAGTACGGGTGGTCTAGGAGAATTTGAATACCCTATCAAAGACAATATTAATAAATAAGGGATTTATAAATATATTTATTAACAGTGCTAATAGGGACTTTTGGTAAAAAATATTACCCAATTTTTATAATCTTTTTAAAGTAAACATGATACTGATAAAAGTATATCAATTGATTCAACTCTTTGAGATAACAATTGTAAGGATAAGCTTGAATTTTTATTGAAATTTAAGACTGATTTAATCTGAAACTTTTGATTTAATTAAAGCACATTAAATAAATCTAATTTTTTACAAAAAAACCAGTCACTAAGGAAATAAGTACTCAAGTTCCAAAACGTTTGTTATTATATTTAATAAATCAGTAAATAAAAAAATCTAGTAAATCAGGAAAACAATAAATAAATCAGTTAGAAGACTTAAACCCTTTTGGCAGAGTACTTCAACAAAAGTCATAAATAAATTATAGGAAAAACAACAGAGAGGGTAGCCTGTCCAAAACTATCAGCCAGATAAGCCGTCGAGTCTGCGAGATTCGTATGTACTTAAGCCAAACCCAACTCATATCTTTGCTTTAACACCGACAGACGGCGGCAGTTTAATTAAACAAAGCCTAGTGCAAATTGTCTAAGAATTTGTTGACACAGTATATAACATCGGCTATTAAGTTAATATCGGCCCCAAATTATGTTTATTGTTGTGACTCAGGTGTTGATAAGCCAATCAAAATGCGCGAAGGTGGAAAGATAGGGAGAAAGAGCGTATTATTTATAATTAGAATACCCTGGCTAGACCCAGTTTAGACCGGCATTTGGCAGACAGCCTGGAGTGTCCGTCTGACCATCCGATCCGACTGTCAGTTGGTTTTGTCTATATGTTCAAGCACCGCCATATAGATTAATCACTTCTCGCTGGCTGATAAGGCGACGCGCAACGACAACAACTCAAGACGATAGGCTATATAGAAATAAACCTTTATGCAATGCAAATTTTTCCACCATAATGCTGTCTGATCTTGGAAATAACTAAAATTAGCCGGTTCGTGTAAACAATAAAGTTGACAACAGAGAAATGTCATTGTTTAAACGAATGATTTTAAATATTATTTATTTTTATTGATCAATTTCAGTCTTAGTTTAAAGATTTAGTAAGAGATTTATTTTCTGCTCTTCTAAAGGTTTTAGTACTTACCTATTTCCTATTTTCACAAAACTAAACTAGGCTTACAATAACTTTAAAGTAGCTTGATTTATTCTCATTACCTGTCCAAATGAATCACTTGTGACTAATACGAGTCTTCGATCGATTTTTTTGTTTATTGCTACCCTTTAAAATAAAATTTTAGTACATCTACTTAAAAAACAAATTCATAAATTAAACAAGCCGCTCAATAACAAAAAGCTTCTCTAATAAATTCTTTAAATACTTTATTTATTATTTTTATTTAAAAAAATCACTTATATTTTCAATGTTAATAGAAGGGTAACACAAGATTGAATTAAAATTGGATACAAACTCTTATCAAAACACGTCGGACAAATTAAACAGCAATTCCCTTACAAAGCAATAAAGATAGCTAAATCCAAATGCACACAGAGAATAAAAATAATACTAATGAATTCATTTGCAATAAACGCTTGCCAAATAGTCGTAAATATATCGTCATATTCATATGGCAATTAAGAACTTAAAGCACGTGTAGAGATCGCAGCGCTTTTCCTTTTAAATACAATTATTTACAAACAGAAATCATCTCACTGACGAAAGCCCATAAAAAATTAATAATTTGCATGAGTAGGAAACGAAAATTGAAAAGCACCAGCTCACGAACACAATTTACAGACTGGGAAATGCAACTTAAAAATTCTCCGCTTGTGGGTGAATATTTCTATGGGCATGACAAGTGTTTCGGATGGGTGTAATGACAACGACAGTCCCAGTTCCAGCCCCTGCCTCTGAAACTGTGACACTGGTAATGACACTCGACGCTAAATCATTGACGTTTTGCCAGCGTTTTTCTTTTATTTTTACTCTTTCTAACGGCTTAGTTGACACTTTAACAATAGAACTAATAAATATATTAAGTAATAAAATAAGCTTGGGTGTTTAATTTATTACAAGTTAAAAAGAATCTTTCATTTTGGGATTTTTATTAACATTAAATGTCTTTATACTGATAGCTAATTTAATTATTATTTCGGTGTGTTTTGATTTAATGTAAGAAAACAAGAAGTAATCATATTTCACTGGAAAATAAAAGTAAATATATAGAAGAACTCTAAAATAATTTCAAGTTTTTCAATTATTTTATCCATAATTTATTTCTTATCAAAATAAATTCATTTGTGTTTAACTTTAATTATTTTTCAAAGTAATAAATATTTGTAATTGTATTTAATAAGATCCTATGGACATTAAGTCATGTTTTGATGATTAATAATGGCTGACCGAATGATTTACAAATTCTTATATATTTTAGAGTATTTGTTCTTCACCATTTTAACCCACAACTTGCCTTAATTTATGTCGATTTTTATATTCAGCGATGAGTTATATGTGTCTGTCCACGGACTTGTGTGTATTTCAGTTGCTATAGCAAAAGCGCATTTCAATTAGGGGATTTGCATAGACAGCTGAGGTCCGAGCTATATTTGCTAAGCCTTTCAGTGGAACTGAGACGGCTTTAAATAATTGAGGGACTAATTAACACACACTTGGCCCTCATAAGAAAGAATATAACGTAATGCAGAATGTTGTAATTAGATTTAATTAGAACGCCGTAATCAGACTGCCTTTTTTTTCTCGCTCGAACCCTTTTCCAATGCTCAATTATCCGTTAACAAATATTAAATTTCGCCCTTCGTCTTATTCTTTGCAGACCCTGGACCATGAACTCCTCAAGTGGTGACGATGAGGCGCCAAAGGATCCGCGCACTGGCGGCGAGGACTTTACGCAGCAATTTACAGAAAACGATTTCGAGGGTGAGTTGAGAGCTCCGCGCTCTGCCGCTGAAATGGAATATAATATTTTTAATTGCTCGCTGAATATTGATAAGTATAAAACCTGAAAAAATTGGGTCCAGGCGTATACCAAAATTAAAGCCGACTTGTAAAACCAGCCAAGTGACAAGTTGATAGAGAAAAACAAGAAATTTGCGTCGTGTTAATTGCAAGTTGGCAGCGTCTGACACGCGGTCCAAACTAAAACCAAGATGGACTCAAATTCTATAGGGGAAATCAGAAGAAAAACCCGATATAACTGGATATTTAAATTGACGAAGAAGGTCGTACAAATTAGTTAATCCGTGCATTTAATTGTTCTAGTTTAAATTACTACCTAAGCCCCATTTTACATCTGTTCCGGTGACGGTTACTCATCCGCTTTACTTCATTGCTTAATTAAAATATATTTGTAATAAATAAAATAACATCTATCGGCTTCCCTTTTAACCGATCTTTACTGTAATGTGCATAAGGGAAAAATGCATTTAACAACAATATTTTGTGTTGTCGCTGAACGCAACGCCCACCACTTCTACTTTAATACTGGCAAGACCTAATCGCGTGACTTGGCGAAAAAAGTGGAAACATTCCAGCTATAAGATGTGCTCCGTATAATTAATTTAAATTTATGAAAAACTACTGATGCAAGCAAGTAGCAGATGATATCACAATTAGTCAACTGACAGAGCGCAAGTTGGACAAAGGCTTTGAAAATTGAAGCAACGAAATTGCTCAAAAGCGGATATTCAATTCAGGGAAACAAGTAATTAACATAAATTTATTTGTAGTCAAAGAACATGGTCGGGAATTGAAACGGGACTGATTCTAAGATTGAGATTGCTTTTGATTTGTAGATGAATCAACGTGGCGTATACGTAATATTTATAGTCTTTGGGTTTGAGATGAATAAAAAGCTGATGGGCTGGCCAAAGTTATATATGAGTCTTATCAGCAGACCAAACACAATTCAATATGAACTTTAAACCTTGATTATAAATGAAAGTGTTGTCGCAGGGAAAATACGTTTCAAAGTAATACAAAACCAAGTGTGTTTCTGGATGCTTTAAGGGATTTACGAGTTTTCATTATTTTTCCATAAGTTAGTTAAAATATTAGTTCCATAGCCTACAACTTTGTTAACCCTCTCACTTAGTTACTGCCTTAAAAAATAAATCAAAATTAGGATATTTTTGAGGTGCTTAGAGCTGCAATTAAGCTGTTAAAATTATTAGAATTCACATAAAAAAGCAATAAATATTTTATTACCTTATAAACCAGAATTCCTATTTTGTGGTTATTTAGAAATCAGAAACTGTATTCTAAAGAACTTAGAGCTTTATATAAAACCCTATAAAAATGATAAGCTACGGAAATGGGTTAATTCAGTCGTAATATATAAACAAAGACTTCAATATTATAATATTAAACTATTTTAATAGTTGAAAAATTATGAAATTCACCTTAAATATATCTGTCAAGCTTCAGCCACAAGAACAACGGTTTAAAAATATTATTAAATATCTCACTTAAAGAAAACTCTATAAAAAAAAACCAAAAGATTCCAGGAACACCCTTAAAAGCCCCAATAAATAGAACAAATCAAGACGAAAAGAGAAAAACATTTTAAGCTAACAGAATTATGTAACTCAATTGCAATTAATAAACAACGTCGCACTCAATTTGGCTCGAGCCCGAGCACGCGCTCCCTCCCTTTCTGCCCGCCTTTGTGTCCCTCTGACTTTTTCCCCTCATTTTTACTGTAGGACATCGGGCACACACCGTTTATGTGGGTGTCCATGTGCCAGGAGGACGTCGCCACTCGCAGCGACGACGCAAGCATCATCACAGTGGTCCTGGCGGTGGTGGAGGCGGTGGCTCCATCGGCGGATCCGGAAGTGTAGGTGGTGGTGCCGGCAAGGACAACACCAGCGAGAAGCAACAGGAAGTGGAGCGACCAGGTGGGTCCAGGTGTCCCTCTATCCTCTACTCCCTCCCCCCTGCATGTGTGTGTAATAATTGCGATATGGAGGATGCAGTAGGGATGCCAGTAAATGTGGCCAATCAGCTTCGGCCGGGCCCAAGAATTGTGGCAAATTACGTGGAAGCTAGAGAGGTAGGGGGAAACTTTCACAAATTACAGTCCTAGGCTGAGATGTCTCACTCATCGTGAGGATAATGAAAATGACAGATGATTGGCTTACAGTCTGCCGTCAAGAAGTTTTGATTGTAATGAGGAAAAGCAGATTTAATGGGTGACATTGAATCGGGATGATGCAATTATCCTGAAAAGAAAATAGAGCTAATTTTAGAGAAGTTAAATTTCACCTAACCTAGTCTTAAACAATACTTTAATTTATGCTTGCTTACATCATTTTTATTGCTTACTAAACTCATGTGAAAATCATTTATTTTTAATATTTATTTACCTCTACTAACCTACCATAATTTACTGTTAACCTGTATTACTAACAACTTGCTTAACTGCTTTTCTCATTTGCATATTCTTATCCAACCTTTCCCAACACTTAACTTAATTTATTTACATTTTTATCATCCCATAACTAACCTATCCATTTACCTGACGTCAAAACAATATTATCTCATTTGATTTAAATTATTATAATTGTTAAATCAATTAGTTACCTTATTTTAAAGTATCTCTTAAATTACCAGTACTTCAACGCCGGAATTATTCCTGTTTTTAAGCTTTACCTTTACCATAATTAATTTATGCCAATCCGTCTTCCTGCCTAAACCTACCGTAATTAATTTAAGCTTTCTCAATTTGTATTCATTATGAAACCTAAGCCAAAGCTTAAGTCAACATCCACATTGTAAATGGAAATTTATCACCTCACTTAGCTCAACATTCCTGTGAATTTCACCAAGACAGCTTCACACATTTCAAACGCTTTAGCCTCATAAATTTGTGTGTATGCATCCACTAAACATCCTTCGGTAGTATATAGAGCACTAGAACGTCACGCAATTCCACCTTGTACCACAAACACACTGAGAGAGGTCTAAGCAGGACATATGGTGGTCAATGGTCAGTAGCGAATTCCCTGCACAGATCAGGGCCAAATTATTACGCCAATTAACTTTAGCACGCACTCGCCGGAGACCAAGGATACAGATGATTGTTATGAACGGGGTGGCAATGGCAGGAAGATGTTTCCTGCGAGTCCCGCTCATAAATGTTGATTAAGCTAATGAAGGTCTGAGCACTGAGAGAAAAATACTGGAGAAATGTCAACCAAATCCCTTTAAGTTACATTAAAAAATTGGAGTATTAAGTTTAAAGTTTTTATGAAGACCTTTATTATACAATTAAAATTATATAGTTTTTTTCTTTCTAATAACATCCTACAAGTTAATAAGAAAAAGCTTTTATATATCTATGAAATCTAAATTTCATATAAAGTCTTGCTATTTTCCAATATGTCATATTTTTTAACGTTTTGTTAATCGCTAAAACTGTATTTAAAGATGCCGCAGAACTATAATTTCATATCGTTTTTCTATTCTTATCACTAATTTATCTTATTTTAGTATAGGTAAATTATTACTTTAATTGAGAAAAAGTACCATTAATATTAATAAAATATATTTTTCGGGAGCTGTAAAATTTTGTAGCACAGTTTGGAGTTTCATTTAAATTAATATCCTGATTTCCTGAATCCTTTTTAAAATCCAAATATTTTCCCTGTAAATTCCTTTTTAAAATAAATTTTTTCTAACCAAAAATCCCTCAACATTACAGTGACTCCCCCAGCCCAGCGAGTCCAGTTCATACTCGGCGAAGATGTCAGCGATGCCACACATGTCTCGCATCCCCTGTTCTCCGAAATGGGGATGCTGGTAAAGGAGGGCGACGAGATCGAGTGGAAGGAGACGGCGCGATGGATCAAGTTCGAGGAGGATGTGGAGGAGGGCGGCAATCGGTGGTCGAAGCCCCACGTGGCCACGCTTTCGCTGCACTCGCTGTTCGAGCTGCGCCGCCTGCTGGTCAACGGAAGCGTGATGCTGGACATGGAGGCCGACAATCTGGAGGTGATGGCCGATTTGGTCTGCGACCAAATGGTAAGCGCGGGAACCCTACCCCCAGGAGTCAAGGATCGGGTCAAGGACGCCCTCCTGCGACGCCATCGGCACCAGCATGAGTATGCCAAGAGGTCGCGACTGCCGATCATCCGATCGTTGGCCGACATGCGCAACCAGTCGTCGTCGAAAAGTGAGTATATGGGGCAGTCAACCCGAACGTTAGGTTACTCTAAGCTCATCTCGTTCGTTTGGTGTGAGTCTGTGAATCATCTGCGAGTCTACTGCCGCCACATCACTCAGCTCAGCTCAGATCAGATCAGATCAGCTCATTTAGGATCATTGTCAGTGTCAAAAGTGTCTAAAACTCTCATCCGATCCGAACTAATACTAATAACTCAGACCTGGGCAAGAGCAGTCCCCTGCACTCACTGCATGGCTCGTCAACTGGCCTGGATCCCACTGGAGGGCACCACCACCAGACACCATCCCTCTACGTGTCGAGTAAGGATCAGCGTGGTTGTTATCTCGCTGTTCCCACAGGTATAGCCTTAGAACTAGAAAACCCCATCTAATGCAATTCTCTCCCAAAGAGATCTCTGTAAAGCTGAAGACCAAAGTCGTAAACCTTTTCAGTTGCCTTGCACCCAACAAAAATGCACCCAGAACCAATACAGGGAGCTATAATTAGAGTCTATATTAATGAGAGCTCCAATTCTTCCCAAGGAACAGCCCAAAACCGCCCTATTTAAAGAATTTGTAATAATCGATGGACTAATCTAAGAACTTTTATTTTTTAATTACCGTGAGGTTTCATTTTTCCTTAACCTCCGGTTAAATCGAATAGTAAGTACATATTTAATTAAACGTGGATATAAAGGAAATAATATTTAAATTCAATATTTGAGGACGATTTGGTAAATAAAGAAGGTGTATAAAATCGGTCTGAAATTTGTAGAGAGTATTTTCTAACCCTCGGGTTAAATTCTTAATCCGGAAGTTAATTCAAATATATATTTGCAATTCTCCAATACTCTTTGAATAGTCCAACGATTAATTATAATTCCCTAGAATAAATCAGCCTTATTACGATAAAGAATCATCCCTTAGAGAGCACCCTGGGCACCCAAAGATCGTGATCATCCATCCATCTCACTCACATCCATTAGCTAGTAAAAAGGGGATCAACTTTTGAAGAACCAGTGTTGAGCAACGCTAACCCATGAATAAACTCGCTTTGCGCTCTTCGTTCACAAAAAAAAAACCAAAAGCTGACGCATCTTCGCACCTAGGGGCCATCGGGGTCACCACCTGGTTCCATGCCGGGGCCTCGCCCCAGCACCAGACCCACAATCAGGCCCAAGGTCAAGGACAATCGCAGTCACAAGCAATGCCAAGTAATAGCCCACCATCAATGGTTTCTACTGTTCTTTGCTGTTCCTTTCAAGAGCACGCTGTGTTTATCAATGATTATCTCTTGTCTCTCGTCTCTGACTCTACTATTTTTACTCTACTCCTTCAACTTTTTTATCTACTCACTATATAATCAACTATAACCTACGATATAACTCTTTCAAAAGCTCGCTAGTCCCCTTCTAGAATGATATACCCAACTCAATGTGTTGTCTATCTAAACGATTTCTGTTAAATTATATAATTAAACCGATTTACGGGGTCTTAAGTTATTTGAAATCTTGGAAAGATTAACCTATGTGGACTAAATCTGACGCCTTTCGTATCTGTCTCTATTTTCCCATTTAGTCTATCCAATTTTGAACTTCTCTTCTCTTCTATAAAGACCCCTTTTTAAATACCTTTTCAATTATTATTTTCTATTACCAGTGCTGACTTTAGCAACTTCCAAGCCTTAACATTTAATACTTTAGCTACGAAATCCTGGCTGATAATTTTAATTTCCTTAAAAACCTCTACTCAAAAGTAATCAAAAACTACTAGAACATTTTTGAGTTAAGTACAGATAGGTCGGTAGGTTTCAGAAGAGTACATTTTTGGTAGTAATTATGAGGAAAAAATATAAAATTTAAACTTTAGTAAAGGATGAACCAGAACCTCCTCGAGATGCTTAGATATCGTACAGCAGAGGTGCACACAGAAGTCCCCGAGGTCTCCAAAGCTAAACGAAGTGCCTAAGCGCGCTTTCTCGATTCTCTGGGGCACTGTGTGGCCAGCTCTGACCCTCGAAACAATGATGAACCGAACCAAAAAAAAAAAACGAAAAAACCCCCAAACATTTTCCAGTTGAAGAGCACACATTGGGGGCCACCACGCCGATTTCCCTAACGGCCAGCGAACCTGGACCGCCCGGAACCAATGGAAATCCGAATCTGAGCACCGCTGCCGGCGGCATGGGGCGTTTCCTAACGGTGCCCAGTGGAAAACCCAGCAACAGAGCGCTCGGTAAAGAACCCAAGTCCAACCGAAAATCCTAGAAAATAAACTCAAGAACTCAACGTGTTCGTTATCGTTTACCGTTTCGTTTTGCGTGTCTGTTAATCGTTTAAATAGTCCTGATAAATATATATACTGAATATTCGTTTGGTAGTTTGCAGTTTTGTAAATAGAATTGGTTGAATCAAGGACCTACGACGGTGGCAAAATTTGCATGAAGGTTGATTCGATTAATAGCAGGGAATGGTTCTAAAGATAAAAGAGAAAACCCATAAAAGAAAGTACAATCCACACACACACACATCTGCACGCTTCTCACCTAACTAAAACACACAAACTTTCGAGAACTAACTTTCCAACTTTGAAAATATACTTTGCATGCTTCATTATCTCTTGTATCTGAACCGATTTTGAAATCTCTTGCAGCATCTCTTAGCCGAATCCGAATTTAATCCAATATCTCTTTTTTGCACTTCTTTTTTCGTATGTTTTTATGTTGTATCGTTGTAACGTGTTGAACTACATGTTGTTGTTCTTATTATTGTTGTAATACCTACCAACGCACGTTCCCTAAAAAAATATATAAAAAATAAATACAAACACGATACCAAAACCCGCACCCTGTGACCACCTGCCAACCGATAAACCGAAAAATCTAATGCAGAGAAAAAATCTAATTCTAAAAAATCGCGACGTGCACAAAACCTGCCGGTGATCACAGAGGACATGGTCAAGAGCCCCAGCAACCAGTCGATGGCCCGGCCGGGAAGCGGCACCGAGCTGAACGAGCAGCAGCACAAGGGCAACACTCACTTTATGCGCAAGATCCCGCCGGGTGCGGAGGCCAGCAACATCCTTGTGGGCGAGGTGGACTTCCTGGAGCGAACGCTCTCCTGCTTCATCCGTTTGAGCCAAGCGGCCGTTATGGGCGATCTCACCGAGGTGCCAGTGCCAACCAGGTGAGCTTAAGTCAATGAAAAATATAAAATAACTCTTAATATAATCACAATCTTTTAACTTCTTAAAATTACAGATTTATCTTTATCCTGCTTGGCCCGCCTGGCAGTCAGAGCAACTTCCATGAGATTGGCCGGGCAATGGCCACCCTGATGTCCGATGAGATCTTTCACGAGGTGGCCTACCGAGCCCGGAAACGGGATCACCTGCTGGCCGGCGTGGATGAGTTCCTGGATGCGGTCACCGTACTGCCGCCCGGCGAATGGGATCCCACCATTCGTATTGAGCCGCCGGCGGCCATTCCCTCGCAGGAGGTGCGAAAACGTCCACCAGAGCTGCCCAAGGAGGAGGTGGATGAAGAGGAGGAGGAGGCGCGATTGAGGGAGGAGTCCGGTTTGTCCAGGACAGGCCGACTCTTTGGCGGCCTCATCAATGATGTCAAGCGAAAGATTCCCTGGTACATCAGCGACTACAAGGACGCTCTGTCCATGCAGTGCGTCGCCTCCTGGATCTTCCTGTACTTTGCCTGCCTCTCCCCGATCATCACGTTTGGCGGTCTCCTGGCGGAGGCCACCGGCAAGCACATGGCCGCGATGGAGTCTCTGGTGTCCGGGTTCGTCTGTGGCATGGGCTATGGCTTCTTTTCGGGTCAGCCGCTGACAATTCTCGGGTCCACCGGTCCAGTCCTGGTCTTTGAGTCAATTATCTACGAGTTCTGTCTGAAGATGGGCTGGGAATATATGACCTTCCGGTTCTGGATCGGCATGTGGGTCGCCGGCATTTGCATCGTCCTGACCGCGATTGATGCCAGCGCCCTCGTCTGCTACATAACCCGCTTCACCGAGGAGAACTTTGCCACCCTGATCGCCTTCATCTTCATCTACAAGGCCATCGAGAATGTGGTCGTTATCGGGAAGAACTTTCCGGTCAATCAGGGGATTTACGACTGTGTCTGTACCCCGCCAATCGGGAGCAATGCCAGCGTGGTCGATTATGCCAAGTATAATTGGGATTATTGTGAGGTAAGGAAATAAATTAAAATAATATTCCTAATTATTATATTCCATAAGCAGATATTATAAATACTTTATTATTTTGTATTATTTTATTATAAATATTTTCTTACTAATATTGTGTAGTCCTACAACGGCACCCTGGTTGGCGGTGATTGCGGAACGCCACCCACCGAGAACGTCTTCCTGATGTCTGTGGTGCTCTGCACCGGCACCTTCATCATCTCCACCGTGCTGAAGGACTTCAAGAACGCCCTGTTCTTCCCCTCGATCGTGCGACAGTACATCAGCGACTTCTCCGTGCTGATCGCAATCTTTGCGATGAGCTTCTTCGACTATTCGCTGGGAGTGCCCACCCAGAAGCTGGAGGTACCCAACGAACTGAAGCCCACGCTGAGCACCCGCGGCTGGCTGATCCCACCGTTCTCGGAGAGGAATCCCTGGTGGTCGCCGATCATTGCCGTTTTCCCTGCCCTGCTTGGCACGATCCTGATCTTTATGGACCAGCAGATCACCGCCGTTATTGTGAATCGCAAGGAGAACAAGCTGAAGAAGGGTTGCGGCTACCATCTCGATCTGTTTATCCTTTCCATTCTGATTGCCATTTGCAGCTTGATGGGTCTGCCTTGGTGAGTTTCAATCGGGGAATATATTTTAGTATTTAAAATATATATTTAATTTATTTAAATATCTCTTATTCTCTCCCAGGTTCGTGGCTGCCACCGTGCTTAGCATCAATCACGTGAACTCGCTAAAGCTGGAATCCGAGTGCTCGGCCCCTGGCGAGAAGCCACAGTTCCTGGGTGTGCGCGAGCAGCGGGTGACCCACATTATGATTTTCCTGACCATCGGCGGATCTGTGCTGCTGACCCCGCTGCTCGGCCACATCCCCATGCCGGTCCTGTTCGGTGTCTTTCTGTATATGGGAGTGGCCTCGCTCAAGGGTCTGCAGTTCTTCGATCGCATACTGATCATGTTCATGCCGGCCAAGTACCAGCCGGATTATATGTTCCTGCGACAGGTGGGTTGTCTGGAGAATATTCTATTTTAAACAAATGTATTTATTTATATATTTTTACTAATTTTGATCCTACTTTTCATTCCAGGTTCCCATCAAGCGCGTCCACTTGTTCACCATCATTCAGCTGGCCTGTCTTATTATCCTCTGGCTGATCAAGTCCTTCTCCCAGACCTCCATCCTGTTCCCCCTGATGTTGGTCGTGATGATCGGAATACGAAAATCCCTGGATCTGGTTTTTACTCGTCGCGAGCTTAAGATCCTGGACGACATAATGCCAGAGATGACCAAGAGGGCGGCGGCAGACGATCTGCATAAACTGGACGCTGAGGTGGGCTTATTGGCGAGAATTTTCCCCTGGGGAAAGGGCCGTAAAGGCCGGGTGGTGACCATGCCACCGGTCGAAAGTGGTGCTGGCAATGCGGGCGGTGCCGCTGGCTTTGGGCTCGTCAGCTGCTCAACCTCAAATGCAAATGAGAAGGAGTTCGAAGCACAGAGCAGTTTGCTCAACAAGTAGAGATTCCTCCCACGCACATAGACAGACACGCACAAAGGCGCAATGCCACTCACAAGCATACCAACCACACCACCACCACCAACACACCAAAAAGCAAAGAAAAGAAAAGCCCACGGACCAGTGCTGCCCATTTCATTTGCGTTTGCAGTGCTGCCCAGTCCACCGCATAAAATCCATCGATTAGCGATAAACCGCATCGATGGTGCCGATACCGATAAAACTCAATTATTCATAGATTTTTTTGTACTTGATTTAATTGCATTTTGTCGGTCTTGTTACATTTCTTCAACTACCAACTATAGCTACTATATAGCCATGTATATGCATAATTCTCTGTTATCTATACGTTTTTATCATGTCTTTAACAGTATTTTGTAAATGTTTTTCCCCTTGTCCCTCATTTTAATTTAAACCTATATGGCATGCCGCTATTTTTGCATTTTGTTTTTATATTATATATACGATTATATTTTTTATGAACGTTTTTGAAAATATTTTTTGATCCTAAGCTTTTTAGACCACCTGTAAATGCCAAAACCCACAAACAAAAACAAATGGAAATTATGTGTGTTTTTCGTAGTGCAAACCGAAATGTGTTATCTATCCGAACATACTCTATAAAAAACAAACTACTCTTACCCTAAATATACATATATCTATGATATTTATAAATGTAAATGAAATTCTAGATTAAGCCATAAGTAGTCAAGCGTTTACACTGTACAACAAGTACCTAAATGTATTAAATGGAACCTGTTATGTTATTTTATAGTCATCGGGTCGAAAGTTCAAGTAACTAACACACCTAATTGTAGCGAAAATTGATGTAAAAAATTCATAGGCAAAATCCGAAATTGCAACACAAAAAACCAAACTCAAAAACAAATAAAAAATTAAACAAGCAAAAAATTGGCATAAATCAAAATTTGAACAAACACTTTTTCACCCAAAATTGGCATATTTTTTGACACTTACACACGATCAATCACCTTTTTTGAGACACATCCATTTATTTAGCGAGCTCTTTCTACTTCTTCGCCTCTCTCTCACCTATGCAACATTAGATCATTAGATATGCTATATCTATATCTATTATACTTCCATCCTTGATCCCTCTTGATTCCTCCCGAGCTGATTTTTGGTCCCAAAAACTATGCAACCATGTGCCAATTCTTACATTGAAGGACAATCACCATCAGCATCCCCCGGGAGCTGGTACCGGGCCCAACTACAATCCCAACCAGTCGGGTCCAACCACTATTCACATTCCCCTATCGGGAAATAAGCCCAGCGGCGGCAGCAATGGACCCACAGTGAACATTCCCCAGGATCGGTCTACAGTCTGGCAGCAGATCAGCAAGGAGGGCAACGGCATCTCGGACCAACTGATCATTCCGGTCACCGTTAAAGTTCGTCAAATCAATGGCAACCAGTAAGTGTTCCCAGTAGTGAGTCCTCCACCCCATTCAGAAACCGATCAACCTTCTCATGAGCTGCTAGAATCTTTGCTCGCTCTATTGTACATAATATTTTCTATCCTTCCTTTCCTACGCTCAACAATATAGACCTAAATTTGCAGTTAATTAAGGTTTTAAAGTGATTTTTTCTATAAATTATATAGAAGACTGTCCATAATATTAATTACTTATTAAATTATTTCGGTTTCGGCTTATTAATTCCCTTAGAAAGTTAATATTCCAAGAAACATTAATATGGAGTCGTAATCCATTCGATCTTAAGATTATCTAACTATTTAAAGCTCTAAATATCTCAGAAAATTTATCATCCCCTAATTAAAAAAGCCCAGTAGTGAATCTTAAAAATGTAGAAATAATAATTATATTTCTACTAAAAAATTAAAATAATAATTAAATTATTAGAACAATAAACATGACCATTGAGCTAATTATATAGATAATTATCTAACTATAACAAAATTGGTTGGATCTTAAAAATGTAGAAATAATAATAATATTTCTACTAAAAAATTAAAATAATAATTAAATAATTAGAACAACTATTTAAACTCTTTAAATATCCAACTTATAAACATGACCATTGAGCTATTGAACCATTCTGACTTAAATTTAATATTAAATCTTTTCAAATTAAGGGCAACTATCATACATATATTTATTTATTTTATTTTTTCGAGTATATCAACTATTAAATCATTCACGCTCGTCTTCGCATTCCCCTCATGCCTCCACCTCTCTACAGTGCGTCCCCGAATGCCGCTCTCTCGCCACGCCTCTCGCCCATGCACGAGGCAGATGAGTACAGTGAAGCCATGGCGAACAGTTCAGGGAACCCTGCAGGAACACAGCAGCCCCAGCAGCCACAACAGATCACCAATTGCAAGGAGGCGGCTACCAAGCTAGAAGGATCCTCCTCGGTCAACAGCCAGGTGCCAGGTCCGGCCAACATAACGCCCGTCTAAGGATCCTGATCCAAAGCCGAACAAAGAGCACAAAGAACCCACGCACACACAAACATCTATATGTATTTGTAGTCGGTCATTCACAGCCGTATCATAATCTCTATTTACTATATCTCCAATATCGTAGAAGACATTTTGGGTGACGATTTTAAGGTGCGCCATTAGAGAGGGATTACATTTGAGTTTTCTGGGGCTCAGGTAGCAGTTATATACAAGTATTACTTATTTGATGAAAATACAACAACCGGAACCATTCCAAATATACACTTTTGAAACGAATTTTATAGTGTCAATTCCGAAGAGAAGCCACAGAACAGAATCTGCATCGGTATGCCGATGTTTTTCCAACTACACACATTTCCTATTTCCCCGACTTTGACTTGGTTAGCTATATATATGAGGAGTTTATCGAACTGTGATCTGATGGGAATATATCTTGGGGGCTGGGGTTGTATAAGAAGAGGGGTATCGTATCATTTAGCCTAGCCAAGACAAAGCTGTAACCGAATTGTATTATATTTTATGCCTTACACTAAGTTTGAAACCAAAAACAAACACACATCCTATCCAAAACACAAATATAAATAAATATATATACAACAAATATATAAATATTGAATAAAGAGGCGAACAATTAACTTGCTAAACAAAAGAAAACAAAAAACCGAACCTCTGTATCTTTCATTTTGTTACTTTTTGGTATTATGCATCGTACGTTTTCAGTGTATTTTGTGAATAGTTGTGAGTGTTGAGTGTGGCACCTACTGCTCCCAAATCTATATTTCTGAACATTCATATATATAGCACCTAAATCGTGTTCTGCCTGTCTTCCATAAAATCAGAATCAGATAACAAAAAATTTAGAAATGTAAATATATAAATTCTCTGATACTCTTCAAACTCTGTTTTCAAAAATCGAAACCTTCATAGCTTCATAGCTCTATTAGAATCGTGTTAGACATCTGTATGTGCATCTCCACCATATATTCCTGATTTAAGCTGTACGTAAATATATACATAGATGATCAAGTCTAGGTTACTTTTGGGTTTCCAAGTCCATAGATCATGGTTATTAATTTTCAATTTCATCATTGCAGAACCCAAAATTTAATACGTCGAAGCAATTGTGGCGTGGATATCTTACACCAACAGAAACATCCGTTTGAGTCAATGATTTAACTAACATTTTTAGCATAAATTTGTGTACCTGTATAACAATTATATGTCTGTGTGTCTATAATCCATATAAAAACCTATGATGTATTTATGAACCACCAACCGTCCCAGTTTGCGTATATAATAGACAACCCAGAGTGCGATTTGGCACAAAAATCAATTGCCTACCAACATATCAAGAGATAACTCCGAAAACCAATCTTATACTCGTATTACCTCCGTACTAAAGGAATTTGTTGAAATATAAATGTAATATACAATAAAGTTGCATTATTTTGAGAGGGGAAATACTTGGTTTTAATTTATGGATTCAAGGTGAGTGCTAGAAATGTTTTTAATTAAAAATAATAAATGGCTTATTATTATTATATTAACAAAATATAAAATTCCTTCGCCCAACAAATTAATTAAATCGGATAAGATTTTATAAATCAGACAATATCTAAATACAAATAAGTAGTAATAAAAAAGTTATAAAAATAAAGTCTATTAAAAATAAATTATTTTCTCAGTAAGATTTCTTGCATAATTTGCATAATAAATAGAAAAAGCCAACGCGGCGACGTTTAAATCTAAAATTTTAATTTAACTAAAAAAGATTATATTTTATATAATTTCTAATAATCCAGATATTGAATTCTTATATTTATTTTTACTACTTAAGAACTAATAGTTCGATAATTATAAATCTTTATTTAACTAATTCAAATTTAAACTAACGGTATTTTTAAATTTGAAATTAAATGTTTTCAGTATATTTCAAGAACATCGATGGTATATTTTGGCGGTCCCTGCTCTGGTCACACTGGTTTGGTGGCTGTGTCCCTCGTGCGCGTGTTTTTTAATTTAAATCCACATTTATTAAATAAAAACAAGCCAGGATGTCGCTAATTACACGACTGCTGACCGGGAACAATGCCCTGCGCATAAGGGCATTGGAAACTCTGGGCAAAGTATGTTAAAAACCATAGAAAAAAGCTAAAATCCAACAGCGCGTTATGTAATTGTTAGAAAAGCAAATAGAATTGATATAATTATTGCCTTGCAGGCCGGCTACAGTTCGCATGCCAAGTTCTCGGAGCACCGGCCGATCGAAAAGATCCGGAATATTGGCATCTCGGCGCACATAGACAGTGGAAAGACGACGCTGACCGAGCGGATACTCTTCTACACGGGAAGGATTGCTGAGATGCACGAGGTGCGAGGCAAGGACAATGTGGGAGCCACGATGGACAGCATGGAGCTGGAGAGGCAGCGCGGCATCACCATCCAGTCGGCAGCCACCTACACCCTGTGGAAGGAGACCAATATCAATATTATTGATACACCGGGCCATGTGGACTTCACCGTGGAAGTGGAGCGTGCTCTTCGAGTTCTGGACGGTGCCGTGCTGGTCCTATGCGCCGTCGGTGGCGTTCAGAGCCAAACTCTGACGGTCAACCGGCAGATGAAACGTTACAATGTCCCGTGTCTGGCTTTTATTAACAAATTGGATCGCCTGGGCTCGAATCCCTACAGAGTTCTGTCGCAAATGAGGTCCAAAATGAACCACAATGCCGCGTTTATCCAGCTGCCCATCGGTGTGGAGAGCAATTGCAAGGGAATTGTGGATTTAGTTCGGGAACGTGCAATATACTTTGACGGCGAACACGGCATGAATGTGAGGCTGGATGAGATACCGCAGGATATGCGAGTGGAGAGCCAGGAGAGGAGGCAGGAGCTCATTGAACATCTCTCCAATGCCGATGACACGTTTGGGGAGTTATTCCTCGAAGAGAAACCCTTCACAGAGGATGACATGAAGGCAGCCTTGAGGCGAACCTGCATCAAAAGGACCTTTACCCCAGTGTTGGTGGGAACTGCACTGAAGAACAAGGGTGTTCAGCCTCTCCTGGACGCAGTACTCGATTACCTGCCCCATCCCGGTGAGGTTGAGAATCTGGGCTTCATCGAAAAGGAGGGACAAGAGCCAGAGAAAATAGTCCTCAATCCTGCTCGCGATGGCAAGGACTCGTTTGTGGGCCTGGCCTTTAAATTGGAAGCCGGACGATTTGGCCAACTTACCTACCTCAGGTGCTACCAGGGTGTGCTCCGGAAGGGCGACAACATCTTCAATGCGCGCACCAACAAGAAGGTGCGAATCGCTCGGCTCGTTCGTCTTCACTCGAATCAAATGGAGGATGTCAACGAGGTTTATGCCGGCGATATCTTTGCCCTATTTGGGGTGGATTGCGCTTCCGGAGACACCTTCACCACCAATCCCAAGGACAACCTGGCCATGGAGTCGATCTTTGTGCCAGAGCCTGTGGTTTCAATGGCCATCAAACCGAATAACTCCAAGGATAGGGATAATTTCTCAAAGGCCATTGCTAGATTCACCAAAGAGGATCCCACCTTCCACTTCTTCTTCGACAACGATGTCAAGGAGACTCTCGTCTCGGGAATGGGTGAATTGCATTTGGAGATCTATGCCCAGCGCATGGAGAGGGAGTACGGCTGCCCGGTGACGCTGGGTAAGCCTAAGGTGGCATTTAGGGAGACGCTCGTCGGGCCCTGTGAATTCGATTTTCTGCACAAGAAGCAGTCGGGAGGATCGGGTCAATATGCCAGGATTATTGGTGTGATGGAACCACTGCCGCCCAATCAAAATACCCTGCTGGAATTTGTGGACGAAACTGTGGGCACAAATGTGCCAAAGCAATTTGTTCCTGGAGTTGAAAAGGGTGAGAAAAATGCTCAAATTATTTTAAAACCAAAATGCAATTTTTTCTTAAGGTTACCGAGAAATGGCTGAGAAGGGAATGCTTTCGGGTCACAAGCTATCTGGCATTCGCTTCCGCCTCCAGGATGGTGGTCACCACATTGTGGACTCCAGCGAGCTGGCCTTCATGCTGGCTGCCCACGGAGCCATCAAGGATGTCTTCCAAAATGGCAGTTGGCAGATCCTGGAACCCATTATGCTGGTTGAAGTCACCGCTCCCGAGGAATTCCAAGGCGCTGTGATGGGTCACCTGAGCAAGAGGCATGGTATCATCACTGGAACAGAGGGAACCGAAGGCTGGTTTACGGTCTATGCCGAGGTTCCTCTGAACGATATGTTTGGCTATGCAGGCGAGCTGAGGTGAGAGGAGAGCGTTGTTTATTAATATTATAATTATATTAACTGGTATTTTTTTATGTTTTTAGATCCAGTACCCAGGGCAAGGGCGAGTTTACCATGGAGTACTCTCGGTACTCCCCATGCCTTCCCGATATACAAGATCAGATCGTCCGCCAATACCAGGAAAATCAAGGCCTATCTCAGCCCGACAAGAAGAAAAAGAAGAACTAAATCATATTTTGTACATAGTTTTAAGCAACATCCCCCAGTTACCATCTCTATTTGTGCTTAGTTAAATTTTATTTCATTTAAAAATCTTCAGTTTTCACTGTGATAAATGCGACTTGTACAGTTTTTTGTATAATAAAAGAAGACGACACAAGAATTGAAACAATTTTACGAGTAATCTTCTGTAATTTGTTAAAACTGAATAAATTGCATTTAAGTTAAAAATATTTTAGGGCGCCTAGTGCTAAAAAAACAATCGATGGTGAATATATCGATTTTTTATTCGTGTTTTAATCAGTCTGGCAACACCGTTTCACAAGCACTCATGAGTATTTCTCTATTGTTTCCTGAGCTTTTTCTACAACTTTCTTTTAAAATAATTAGGGAAATATACTCAAGACAGATTAGAAAATATAGAATAAATACATAAAATAACCCTTCATTTTAAAATGCCCGCCATGGTGAATTCCTCATACTTCACCTTTTCGTCGCATATATCTGAACTCTTCTCCCGCACGCATTGCTTACCGGCAACACAGTCCATCGCTGTTGCCTCGCACATTTCACCACAGCCACACATGCTGCATGATATAAAATTATAAGGTGGTTTTCGTCTGCAAAATGAGGGTCTTATCTACACGAACATTAAGTGCGACTAAGAGGGACTCAACTTATTAAATGCGAGGGAAACGACAATAGTGTGGGATTATTAACCCCTAGGCGATACATGAGGAACAAATTGCCTACTATAATAAAACGAATTGAAGTTTTTGTTTTAAAAATTGTTTTTTAATAACATTGACATTGCTACAACGCGTTGTTATTATTTTTGAATACATAGTCTTTTGATTAGGTTCCTAAGCTAAAAAAAAATTCGAGTCTTAAACTAAAACTTTTTTATGTTTACAGTTACATTATCATGTTCAGCTACTATAAACAAAGTTTCTTTAACACAAAACTTTCAAGCCCATTAGCTTTTTTTAATAAAATTCACGCATGCGGCAAAAATTGCATTAATTTTTTTGTTTGCACACACAAGGGATATTGTTAAAAACAAATTTCAAGAAAAGGTCGATAAGACCCAAAACCCAAACGCCTTAGCAGCCGACGAGACCAACCTTTAATTATTACACCATGATCAGCTGTTTGCTGTCAGCGACGTCGGCAGAGAAAATGACAGCAAAATCAAAGGTTTTGTTGTTGCGTTTTGTTTTTCCTTGCGTGCGGTTGATCCGCGGATAGTTTTCCCCTCAGAAAACTCGCAGAAAATATGCAGGCACAGGCGAGGTAAAAAGGAAAACAGCTCATCAACAACGACACGGCGGCGAAAACGTGCGGAAAGAAGACGCAGACAAACGACGCGGCGAACGGCGACAACAATTAGCGACCGAATTATAGTATTTCGTATTTCGTAAATTTTCCGGATCGACAACAACAAATTTAACTCAATTAAAAGTCAGCGAGGAAAATGCAGAGAACACAGATAAAATGCAAGTGATGTTGTGTTTGCGTGGAAATGGAGCGATTTGTGATTGCACCGTTTTTCGTGTCCCGTGTTTTCCGCTGCCAGAAAAGTGTGCGCAGGAAAATTGCTGACAATTCATAGAGAACAGGAGAGGGGCGCGCGCGTTTTTCGGGGAAAATTCAATACAAAACGCGGAAAGCCAAAAGAAAAACAAAAAAAGAAAGAAATCGCAGAACGCAAAACACACGAAAAATAAAAGAAAAAGAGAGAGAAAAAAATAAATATCTAACGTTCGTCTACCTGTGTGTCTGTGTGTGTGCAATTGTGGGTGTGCGGCGTCCAAGTGTGTGTGCGTGTGCAAAAGAAGATCAAAGCGAGCCAACAACAACAAAAACAACACACAGCTGACTTCCTCTTCGCTACCTTCCTGCTTACACTGTTCGAAAAATAATGGTTATAGCAAACGACAACTTCCAAAACGCCGGCTTCTCAACAACCCGCACTAGTCAACAATAAAAGCAAATTAAATATAAATAAATAATCAAACATATCCGTCAGCACAACTCCAAATATACTAAATATTAATTAAAACACAGATCGACAGAAAAACACATCCAAACCTTGAAAAGTAATTTAGAGAGGCGAAACAGATTTAATAAATAAATCACAATGGATTGGATCATCAACGATGAGATGGGCCTTACGGTGGGCCATGTGGTCGGCTGGGCCGCCGCCTCTGCCATGGTGATCGGGGGCGTCATCCCGTACGTCCCGCAATATATCGAGATCAAGAAGACGCAGGATGCGGATGGATTCTCGCTATATGTGTGCCTCGCCCTGCTGGTCGCCAACTCGCTGAGAATACTTTTCTGGTTAGTTTAAATATTTACTTACATTATTTCCTTGAGTAAATTAATTAACGTGGCTGAAAACTGAAGCAGAGACTGCATAGATATTATATATATTTTACATATCTAAATATTACTCCCCCAAATATAAAGGGTGATGATATTATAGAGCTATTAAAAATTATTTAGATTTTATAAGAGAATATTCAAATCATAATTTAGATCAAATTTAGAAATCCCCTAGTTTGGTATTTATTATGTTAACACTTCCTTGGATAAAATTAGAACAGCATTCATTTAATCACTCTTACTTTGATGTCTGGGCCATTAAATTTGCATTTCGGCCAAAAATAATACGGTTCACGCCATATATTTCTTTGAAAAAATAAATCAATCATTAAAGACGTTTATATTGTAAATATTTCGTTTTCTTTGATTTTGTAGATCTCAGGAATTAGTGGCTCATAATATAGGTTCTATAGATTTTATAATTTTCTTACTTTAATATTTCTAAAAGGTTTCTAGAAGTGACAGTCTAAGAGTTAAAACCTTGAAAAAACGCTATTTTATGGAACCTACTTACAATTAGGTACATACAGACAGATCTTAGGTACTTACCTGCAAACTCTCATTCGCACATTCTTACCTTAAGATGACTAAACCCCACTCTGCAAACACCTCGTATCTTGGCTTATCTCGGGGTTATACAAACCGCTTATCGCCCGGAATTCTCTCGTGGCCTGTCGCGACTTTTTACGGCTGCCACCTCTTGAGACCACCCCCTATCTGCGTATAGCTTTGTCATGATTTCTGGCCGATTTCGCAGACCCATAGATCCCTAGAAATCGTCCAAGGACTGTTGGACTGGGGTTTTATCTTTATTGTTTTGCCTGCGATATGATATTTGAGCACAATGTCATCGATAATCGCTATTTTCGCTCGGGTTTATTACAATTAATGGGAAGATTTATCAGCCCTCATGGTGATTGGGAAAAATGATTCCGGGGGAACCGATGTTTTTAGTGGGATGGCTGATTGATAAGGATTTTACCCATATAACACAATCTAAATGTTATTTATGACCGAAGCGAATAGTGTTAGTTACTAGGAGTCATGATGCTAATTTCACAAAACAACGCCTGATTTTCCATGGTGCTTAGTTCAATGTTTCATGGGTTGTTTTTAAATATTTTTAAAGGTTTTGTTATCAGTTAGAAGGTGTTTTTGTTTTAAATAAGAGATTTCACTCAAACTTTTAAAATAAATAAGAAAAAACATATATCAAAAATCGCTGTAAAGTTCACATTTTTAACTGTAATTCCCTTCAACGATGGAATTGTTTGTCTGTCATAAAAAGTTGATTCATCGTTTAGAGGGGAGAAAGATATGAATCAAATTTAATGAAATAAATTTTTAATTCAATTTGAGTGAGTGTGCAAAATAGCTTTTAAAATGTCACAATGCCATTGAAACCAGCTGAAACTGCTTCTGCAGACAAATAAACAAATATTAAATTGAATGTATGCCTCCAAAAATGATTGAAATTTTATTATTGTTTATTGGGAACACACTTTGATATTCAGAGAAAAACCTATGGAATTTGACCCACCTGATTCCGCTTTTTTGAGGCTAGCAACTCTCCAGCTCAGGCTTAAGGCCCCCAGGGTCAACTTCTTTTGCCCAGCTGGTTTCTGTATGCTGTTATTTTTGTGTTTACCCCTTCTGTTATGAGCGGTTTGAATGGCAGCGCTTACGCTTCCTATAAATAAAATATTAACAAGACGAGTGAAATGTGAACGTATAAAAAATAATATACAAGGAGCAACTGGTGGCCCTCGTCTATAGCGACTAGCGACGCCGTCAATTTGTCTGGCCTGGGGCGGCCAATCAATAAATTAATTATTTAGTTAGAAACTGTTGCCGGCGGGTAAAGTGAATCAGCTGTGTGCAACGCGGTCGGCTTTGCGCCCAATAATCCCGATATACCATATATTTTTTTATATATAGATGTTTACGGCTTTACGGGAAATTCATTGTGGGGAGGCGTTTACTTCGACACGCGATGTGTTTCAATGGGTTTTTGTGAAGTAAAAACCAGCCCGGGGGTCCAAATAATGCACGGAAAACCCGAGTTTAGGGCTAGAACAATGAAAGGAAGTCGTAATTAATTTATTCATGTCATTAGGAAGTGCATTCGGTAATTAGTATATTTCTTAAACCAAGGTAATTTTAATTATTCCGTCTAATCGCTGTTGTATGGATATAGTTCCCCTCATACACCCACTCACACGTTCCTTCCTGTAGTTAATTGCAGCTGCAATTTGAGCAAAACAAAATGCACGAAACACTTACACTATTTTATGATTTTTTTTGTGCATTTAAACAAATTGTTAGACAAGCGCTTGCCTCGTACAGCAATTGCAATTAATTATTAAATGTGCTAGTAATAAATATACACAAGTTACATATACATACGAGGTTATTCTAGAGGGAAAAACTTTCCGAACAAAGAGAGCAAGATAGTGAACACTGTGTGAATGACACATCCCCAAGTCTTCATTATAAATAATTGTTAGTGTGCCTGCCTTTGTTGCTGATCGTGAAAATATGCATATTTAACAAAGATTAAATCATGATTCGTTCTCACTGACACCCCCATATAGATACATTCATACAAATGTCAATAACAACCAAAATTTATATTCATATAATTTACCGGATAACTGAGAGTAGCCAAAAGTGACCCTAGAGTGGTTCTGTATGAGCTCATTGCTTGAAATACACGCTTATTAAATATTGTGATTGCTGGAAAATCGTATTTACGTTTACTCTTATGTTATGATTAGATTTTTGAAATACTTTTCAAGAGCTCTTGAGTGCCTCAGATGTGTTGTAAAACACTTTCTGGGAAGTGATTCAGTTATTTGATTAATTATCTTATCTGAAATATGAGTCAAACATGATAGTTATTGCTGTAAAATTCTGTACATAGATTTTCTTAGAAATTGTAGTGCTTAAAATTCTAGTCCATTTTTATAAACAAGTAATTATTATTCTTTAGAATACATTTATCGACTCACTGTTAAAGTTCCAGTAGCTGTCTCTAGGAAAAAGGTAAAGACCTGAAAAACTTGTCGTTAAAATAAATCGGGTTTCTCAAGGCCTGTACTTTTTCTGAAAGGGAAAGAATAACAGAGTGCTGTTAAGCACCGAACTGTGCTGCAAAGCGCAACAGCCAAAAAGAAAATAAATTTTATCAGTAAGTTAAAGAATATGCAATAAAGATACCAATAAATCAAAAATATAAAATGAACTAATTGATAAGAATAAGAGAAAGAAGAAAGAAGAAAGTCGTGAAATTAAGAGCTCCGCAAACAAAACGCCTAAAATCGCCGAAAAACTAGCCAATTAATTCACAAATTGCAATAAACATATTCATAAAGTTGTGCCTTGCTAAGATTTAGTGCGCTCAAGACAGTGTAACTTAAATAAACTACCAAATCACAATTTAATTTAATACAAGCCAACTGTGGAAAAGTGCAAAGCAGCAGAAAACACTCACACAAAGTGCACTGGCAATATTCGCAAACAAAACACAAAGCAATAACCGCGAAACGCTCAATACACATAAAAACACTCAAAAAATTTCACTCAACAATAACATGTCGTCTGCAAAGCGCCTGCGGGAAAAAACTAATACGGATTTGAAGGCGAGCCGGCCATCCGATGCATCTTCGACCGAGATGCTGCAACTCATCAATGCGAGGTTTGATGAGCAGAAGGAGACCCTTTCCAAGGAGCTGCGAGAAAGTGAGGCACGCGTTCTCTGCAACCTACAGGAGAAGTTCCAGGTGATGGCAACGGAAATCCATAACCTCACTCAACGGGTCACTCAACTGGAGAAGGAGGTAAAGAAAGTGGATGAGCTCCAACAGCGGGTCAGCGAATTGGCTGGCCAATTAGCTTCACAAGGCCCTCCAACTGGCCTGGTAGACGAGCTGAAGCAGCAAGTAGTCGACCTGGATGCCAGACTAGAAGCCAAATGCGCTGCAGAGGAGGATGCTGCGGTCGCCAGCAATTTGCGCTGGCATGGTGTCCCACAAGTCGAAGGCGAAAATCTAA
>VNJO01007990.1:0-15410 GCA_008042535.1 Drosophila tani
ACCCTTATACGAAAACGACATTTTGCATTTTCGTAAACACTTAAATGGTGTTATATTTTTATTTTATGCAATTTTTTAATTAAATTTAAGAAACTAAGAAATGATGAGGAAACATTAATTAGATCAGTCAAAAACGCTAAAATATATTTAGCTGTAAAAAAGTTATATTTTAAGATTATATTTTAGAACTAAGAACGTAAACAAAGGGCTGGCAATACAAAAACAAACACAACTTCTCTTGCCAAACTCAAAATTATAAAAAATCAAACCATAAAAAAACTTTTAACTCTTGTTATTATAACACGCAACTTAAAGCCCCATACACCATCTAAGGGTAAATCCACACACTCAATTGTCGACTCCCTCGCACTTGCTGAACGAGACCCTCTCACTCGCACTCATTGTTATCATAGCGAAGAGCCGACGGGACTACCTGCTATAAGAATGAGAGAGCGAAGAGAGAGAGAGAGCCGCGAGAGAGCGACGGGGCCTGTCGCTAACGGGCCGGGGGCCTGTCGCTATACAATTTTTGTGTCCAAATTCGTTGTATGAAATGAGAGGTCTATATGTTGTATTGTTAGTGGTAAGGGTTAGAAGGTTTAGGGAAGGAACTTATGAACTATCGCTTAAGAATCAATATTTTTTGGTTTTTTTTTAGTATGTATACTAATTTGCCTTCGGGGCGAATGGATGGATCATCCTCTTTTATGGGAGACCCATCCTCGAGAATGTTGCAGTGGAATAGGGCTATTAAACAAACTCACCTTGTCCCGTCTCAATAGCGGTTGTTGTTTTGTAAATAACATCGCACTGATCGTATAGCTTTATGAATACATAGCCCAAGTACATGACATCGCGAATGCCTTCCGTGGTTGAAACATAGCTTATAGCTGTTGAATTATTGAACTTGTTAAGCAGGGCTTCCATTTCGCCTATAATGGCTGGCACTGCATCCAAGGGCTGTTGTTCAGAGCCACTTAATTTTGAATTGCAGATTTCCTTCAGCGTTTTGATTACCAATTTCCGAAGTTCACTCAAGTCTGTGCTGCAAGCTTGATACGAACTTGTGACGGCACTAATTTCTTGTGTTGCCTGGGAGAGTTTATCCTCAATAACTGTGAGTTTGCTTTGCAAGTCCTCGCTACGTTGGGTCATTGAAGTATTGTCTTGTTTTAGTTGTTTCACCGTTTCCAGGGATTCCTGTTGAAGAGAAAATAAATTAAATATTCTAGGGTATGTTTCTGTTAATTACCTGCAAAGCAGTTTCCCTCTGCGCCAAGTTATTTATAGTTTCCTGCAATTTTGCATTTTGCGCCTCTTGATGGGATTTGTGTTCCACATTAAGTTGCTCAATCTGCGTCAAGAGCAATACCTTTTCCGCCTCAAAGGCCTTCAAATTGCTTTCAATTTCAGTGTTCTTGGCGCTAATTTGGCTCTCGGCGGAGGTCAGCTTTTCTCTGGTTTCACTGAACTCCTTATCCCTTTGATCCAGATTCGTTTTCGTTTGGAGCAATTGCGCATTTTGAGCTTCGTTGTTGGTCCTGTGCTCCACATTTAGTTGCTCGATCTTGGTCAAGAGCAAGGCCTTCTCCGCCTCATGAGATTTTAGATTACTTTCAATTTCGTTGATCTTTACGTTTATTTGGCTTTCGGCTTCTGATAGTTTCTCCTTAGTTTCCTTGAGCTCCCCACTGAGGTCTTCGATTTTCAGGGTATTCAACCTCAGATTTTCCGAGGTGGAAGTTATATCCAGTGCTTGAATCTGTTTCTCTTTGACAACATCATCGTACTTCTCCTCGATTTCCTTTTTGATTGTCTCCAGCTGCGCTAACTTCTCCTTGTGCTCTTCCACCTGCTTCTGCAGAGCCAGGTGGGCCTTGTCCTTTTCCTCAACATTTCCCTTTATCTTGGAAATTTCGTTGGTAAGTTCTTTTGTTTCCAGCAAAAGCTGTGAGTTTACTTGTTTCTCTTTATTTAAGGATTTATTAGACTCGCTTTGCTTTAAAGTGAAAAATAATTGAATAAAATAAATAAAAAAAATAAAAATAAAGGAAAAAATAGTAATAATTATTAGTAAGATAAGGAACATATCCTAAACTCAGCTACTTACTAGAGCTGTCAAACTACCGGTGGCACTATCGATAGTATCAATGGTGTGTATTTAGCTTGCACTATCGGTAGTTTGATAACAATCGCAAAAGTATCGTCCCCATACATTATTATATTTGTTAGCTTGAAACCAAACCAATTCTAATTTGAAAATGAAAATATAAATCACAAGATACCAAAACTGAAAAATTTGTCTGACTATTTTTATAAATTTTAAAATTATTACTATATTTAATCTTTATCAAATTACTAAGGGATACCCTCAACTTTTTTGAGTATTTTATTAGATGAACACCCCGTTTTTTTTTTACAAAATTAAATAAATCGGTACTATCGCAAATAGTATCGATAGTTTGCGAAAAAAAACTCGAAACTATCGATGGTGCCAGTACCGGTAGCTTGACATCTCTACTACTTACCTCTCTTAACAATTGAATGTGCTCATCCCGAATTTTGGTGTAAAGTGTTTTCAGTTTGTTGAATTTCTCCGAGGACAACTTGTGCTTCTCCTCCTCCTCCATGGCTTTTTCTATAGGGAAAATTAAGCTTTATTTGCTTAAAAATTTAATACCTAATATAAACTCACGCATAAGTAATGGATTTTGGTTTAGCTGCAGCTCAAGATCATCGTTTTGCATCCGAAAGGTGGCACACATCTCTCTCGCCAGTACCAGGTCATTGGAGAGGATGGTGTTGTTCTGCTGCAACTCCTGCACGTCCTGCCTGTAGCTCTGTTGCAGATCATCGAAATTCTTTTGCAGGGCCACCAGCTTGTACGAGAGCTCCTCAATGCCAGCCTCCTTCTCGCTTATTATGCCCTCCAGCATGCTCAGCTGCTGCTGGGCCTGACTGAACGCCTCCGCTTCGTGGTTGTTGGTGTCCACCAGATCCTCGACCACCGGATCGGGCTCTTGCGGCACGTGCACCACTGGCGGTACATAGCTACTGAAATCGTTTTGCGACTTGAAGTTCGGACTGGTGTCCGGCAACTCGGGAACTGTAATTAAGTCCTTGAAATACTGGAGCGGCCGAACATTGTTGTAGAAACTCTTGAGCTTCAGGAACAAGCCATAGAACCGATCTCTGTGACCGGACACGACATCGTAGGGTATGCCATCGTGCAGTTTGAACATAAGACGAACGCTCATATCGTACAGGGCATTGGAGTCCTGGATAAGACAGACTATGGGCGCCAGGCGACACTGTCCCTGCGGTGTCATCGAGGACATTCGGTACTTTTCCATGGACGAGAATATGGTTTGCTGCAGGGCAATGATGTCCTCCAAGTAATCGAAGATTTCCACGCACAATTGGAAGCTGAAATGGAAAGCAGTTCGTTAGCTTAGACTTTGAATCAATTAAAAAGGTGTCCAAAAGCATGCTCCTAAATCTATTTCAATTTGTACATTTTTGCATACTTTTTACCATCCTTTCAAAAGATTTAAAATCCACAATGCCTTCGTTTGGCTTACCAATAATTCAGGTCCCGGTCAACAGCCACAAAGAGTTCGGTGAAGGAAATGTTCAGGGACCCGGGAAACATTCGATTTTTATCGTGAAAATTCAACTTGGTGGCCAGAAGCTTGTTGTACGCCTGTATACAGCATCCGATGTCGTCCTGGAGCAGTCCCCACATCTTGCCCACCTCGAGGATCATTTTCTTGTGACTCTGCGAATGCCTTATGGCACTCTCGTGCGCCTCTCGCAGGACCTTGTGCAGGAGATGGGAAAACTTCCAGGCGGTGAACCGGTTCTGCATTAAAGGCTGCCGGGAGATCATCATCCAGAAGGATTTGGCCTCCTTGGTCTTGTGGATCATAATAATGATGGAGCGGGCATGTTTGGTCTTGAGCGGCGCCTCCAAGCCATTTAGGGCCTTATTTACGCTGACGTTCTGTATAATAAAAAATAATATTTACTTCATTTCATTTAACAAATAAAGCACAAGTGTGTGACTCAGTAGGTTTAAGGGGTTTTTGGCGCCAGATAACTAAACTATTTTGTAATGTTTGTTTGCTGATATGATTCACTCTCTAAGCATTTTGTTTGAATTTTAATTTTTGAAGCTTAATCTCACGATTAATAGTTACTGATAATAAATGTATTGATATTCCAGTCGCATAACTTCACTGGGGAATAGTAATGAGGCTGATATAAATTATCTAAAATGATATAATCATGATATACATTCTCCAGATGGATGAATCACTGGAATTTCTACATCTAGTATATCTGAACACAAAGAGCTGGCTAATCTGATTGTTATACATAATTTCAAGCCGGTTATCTTAAGATATCGCAGCCTAAATTGGGTCGATGCAAAGGTTGCAAGCAGCATTTATTTATTGCAGTTTCTATGCTAGTTTTCTGGGTCACCATCGCCATTCATCATTCCATTCACATTCACACAGGAGAAATTTCCAATTACTGTGGGGTTTCTATAGAGCGATATTGGATGGGCTCCCCCTCTATAAGATCTGGTTCAAGGCTGACTTGTGGCTTTAAGCGAATGTTTATGCAAATGTTTATATACTCCGGATTTAGCGAGTTTCTCTGTATGCGTATAAACATTTGCGAATGAGCGATTCTATTCACATCAGTCCGAGTATGGCGACACCCGCATATCAAAGCATGCTCATTGTGCGAGTATCTACGGATCTTCTTCTTGGCAATCTTGGCAATTATACTGCAGGTGTACGTACCAAATGGTAGAATTCCTTCTCGGCGTGAGTTGCCATTGTTTACTGACGAATTCTTGGCGTTATTCTTTCATGAACAAATTCGAACCATTCGCACCGCGCGTTGTGTGCATTAGAGTGTACGCGAAGGCATTGGGACTATGGGGAGTTATCTTATCTTATCAACAATGTTGCCTATTGTTTTCGTATTATTGGCTACATTTATATTCGTTTGAGTGTGTAAGGTAAAAATTAATCACATAAACAAATGTTGTTTTTGTACATCGCCTAGAGCTGGATAAAACTACGGCGATAGTCATCGTTACTATCGAGAGCGTGTTATCGATGTGGCGCATTTTCTCATCACTACATCTGGCGCAACGAAATTGCGGAAGAACATTTTTAAGTCAAATAAATGGATTTGGAAATGCTCAGTTTTGGTTTTGAGTTTGAAAACTGATATTAAAAGATAGTAAATGTTTCCGAATAAATATCAATTACGTTAGGAATCTGTAATATTATATCTATTTTGCTTTAATTATTTTAAATTAATTTAAAAAGTTAAATGCATTTAAAAATAGTAAATTAAGTTGTGACAGCTAGAAAATATAGTCGCCCGATTCCAATCGTTCCGTTTTCCACATCAACTTCAATCATGTATATAGGACATAACTAGATCGATGCGTTTGGTCATGTTAATTACTTAATAGAGGTGGAAACACTTACCCCATAGCGTTGCAAAAGTCTAAATACAAATCTGTCAGGAAAATTACAAAAACTATTATTTCTATTATAATTATTATTTGTAAATTGTTTCCTTATTATTTTTATTTATAAATCAAAATTGGGATTCCGATTGGTCGTAGCCATCCAATTTAACATTTGGCTGAGGACAGAATGGCGGAGGCTGACTTGGCAGTCGTGGATAGAATTGGTTTTGTGGCATAATTTGCCGCTGGATCGGGGTGCCTGTGCGTCCACAATAGAATTGTGGCTGTGCTTTTATAACCTGAATGATTTCTGGTCCCAGAGGAGGCGGCTGGAAGTCCGAGTCCATGCGAATGATGTTGTACTTGTTAATGGTCTGATCGTAAAATCCCTCGGGCAGCGCTTTTATTTTCTCCCTCACTGGTTCAGAGTAATAGCTAGGATTGGGGAACGGAAAGTGGTGGTATGGACGTTGTCCTGGCTGATGGGGATTCATAACCAGCATGTTATGTTGCTGATACCCAGGAGCAGGCACCGAAGTCGACGGCTTGGCACTCCTCATTAGGTAGTTTTCTTCGTAAGGGTTCCCATTCTGAGGAACTTGGCCAGCGGATCGCTGGTAATATTGTGACTGAATTGGGAATTCAATTGGAGGACGCCCCGTGTAATGCTGACGACTGAAGTTGCAGGGCGGTCTTCCGCAGGTCTGGAGTAGATTATCCTTCTGGCAGGTGGTCCTTATCTCGAGGAGTACGGTGTTTTCAGTGTCCCTGTCTTGATTCCCCATTCTCGTGCTCTCGTTGCTGCGAAGTCGTCGTGGATGCATCAAGGTGACAGTCTCCAAAGTTTCCACATCTGTCGTTTTTCCGGATTGGGAAGTGGTTACAGCAGTATCCCTTGAGGTAAGCCCAGAGAACTCTGATGTCTGATTTCCTGAATTGGATGGAAGCGTATTTCCAACTCGATTGTCTATATAACATCTGCAATCAGATCGGCAAATTGATATCTGGGAATTACCCCCAGGTTTCCTGCCTGCCTTATTTCTTTTTCCGGCATATAAATCTTGTTTTTTCTTAGCTTGGTTTTTAAAGGATATACTCCTGCTTGAAACACGAGAAGGACTTTCTGTGACCTTGCGTTTACCTTTACTTTGAACCGATTTATAGGATCTTGTTGCAGAACTACGGGGACTTGAAGAAACTGAAGTAATGGAGACTTTATGAGACTTTCTGGTTGCTTTGGGTTCCATTCTTGCCACATGTGTTTTCGTTCCGGAATGCGAAACATAACTCTCCTCTGATTGACTAAAAGATGTATAGGATCTTGGCTTCTTTTGTCTCGATTCGAATACTGTTCTCTTTTCATATGATATATCCCGTTCCTCAGATGTATTTGGTGTAGGAAAAGGATGATGACAAGGTGGAAAATATGGTGCTTCCGATTGGCTATACGAGGTGTTGGATTGGGGCCTCGTTTTAGATATGTTTTTGTTTTGGATATTCCGCACATACGATGACGATGAATGATATCCAGCTGAAGAATAATTCTCGGTTGGAGGATTTCTTTGTTGTGATCTGCCAGGTTGAAGATGACCTCTTATCTCAGGTGTCATTTGCAATTGGTTGGGCGTAACCATAGATAAGTTTAACCTTAGTTCTCTCCTGAAATTTCGAATATTTAGGAATAATTCATAAAATAAGGGGTATATCTTACCATTCATCCGGTTGGCAAACATTTACTATTTCCCTGCTTTCCATGCGAAAGGGCACAAGCACCATTGGTGGATTTTGCCTGGGTCTAGAACTAAACAAATGAATATATGAATATGAAGTTCAAATTAAGCCTTAGACCTACCTTCCTTGCTGCATGTTTGTGTATTCTGGCATATATCTTGGCATAGGAGTTCTCTCCTCTGATTGCCTTGGAATGAAGCAACTCTCTTCCTTCATCTGCTGATTGCCTTGCATAAAACTGTAGTTTATACTATAATCCGGAGTTCTACACTCACTGAAACGGACACTGATGTCCTTGCCTCCCTTTTGCAAAGGAAATTGAGCCATGTGATAACCTTCCAGTTCATTTTGATTTCGCATCCTTTCTGTGGAAAATATATGTTCCATTTCGCTCGAGCAGCTCTCGTCCTGAATCACAAGTACGTTTTCAGTACCTTGTGGTAAGGTGCGATATTCTCTGGGACTTTGATTTCTAGGTATTATACGACGATGAGGTAGGAATGCTTTTTCCGGTCTATTTTTGCCATATTGAAGTACCAAGCATGGTGGTGCGGACTGGGATCGCTTTTTTTTATTAATTAATATTCGATCTGAATTAATCGTGGGAAACTTTTGATAATTTTCCGCTTGTTTTAAATACTGACTGTCATTTGCTCGCATATCCTTACCACTCTCAGGTCTGGTGTTAGCATTTGGGATTCCTCCGCTATTCCTTTCTATATAATCTTTAGAAATATTTTCCCTATTTTCAGGAACCTGATTTAAGTCGCATCTTTTCTCAGAGCATGGTCGCTTGAATTGGGAGTATATTAATCTAGAATCGAATATCTCTGAACTTTTGCCACTGGTACTTGGGCTTTCATCAATATCTTGCTTTGCCTTAATCGATTGTGTCGAAGTGCGAACTTGGTTTTCTGAGTTTTGTGAAGCCATTTCCTCATCCATTTTAGTACCATTTGGGACCTTTTGTAAGGCTGTCTGGGATTCTGTTCTAATAGATTCTGACCAATTGTGTGATTTTATTTGGTTCTCATTTGAATATTGTAAAAATATTTTCCTATCAGGGGAATTCTTGGCCTGTAGAGGAACACTCTCTAAATCCTCAGAGTTTGTGCTGAAACTACTCTTCGTAAAGCTTCTTGAAATCTGGTCCTCAGATTTACAATCTCTAGAGTTCTTTTGATTATAAAAAATATTATCCATGGTTTTGCGTTCACCGACAATTTTTCTTGAAGTACCGGAATAACTCACTTCTGGCGCCTTTTTGTCAGAACTCTTTCTTGAGTTACCTTGATACTCATCACGTTTTAAGCTAATTTGTCCTGATAAACTTCGCACTCCATTACTGCGAATAGATTGAGTACATATCGTATCAACAGATTCATTTCTTAAGGACGCTTTTCGAAAGGATTCAATGTGGCCCTTCTCCTGAAGATTTAATGATCTGATCGGCCGAGGAGTGTTGTCGTTCAAAGGAAAATAAAACTCTTGACTAATTTTATTCTTCGAACTCAAGCCGCTGACGGCTTTTATCTCAATATTTTGGTTTGCACAAGGTAACTTTTCAGCAGAGTTCTTCTTTGTAGTGGTTTCACTTTCTTTAAAGAACTGATCATGATAGCTATACTTCCTTACCCGAGAGATACTATCAAATTCTTCAATTCCGATAGAATCGATACCAGAGCTTTTGCGGTCATGTGGTTTATGTAGCTTACATTTATTTTTTCTCCCATATGATCTTGAATTTTCACTCTCTCGTCTTGAAGTTTCGCTCTTCGGAGAACTATTTCTTTTCTTATTATTATTTTTTTTAACATTTTTATCAGCAGAACTTCGTCGTAATGAATCTTTGGATTTCTTTTTGGCTGATTTTATGCTTTCTCTATCGCTGGCTCTTCTTGGTGATTGAGAAGGTCGTTTGGCTTTACATTTTCTCTCCCTCGAATTGCCACGTGATGAGGGAAACTCCCTTCTTAAATTCGATCTCTCAGATGATTCATATTTCTTTTCTTGTCCATCATATGAGTTTTTACTTTTAGAATCCTCTTGGCATATTTCTTCAGATGTGTTATAATGTCTTTTTTCAAAACATGAGGATTCGTCGTTGGTATTCCTGATTCTGTCAGATATTTGTGACCTATCAAGAGAGTCCACGGAATTCCTGACATAATGACAGGCACAGTCCCTAAAGTTAATGGATTTATTTGAAGGTTTGTTATTCGCAGATCTATTATCTCGATCTCCTTGGTAGCACTCTCCCGACACTAGTTTCATAAAAGAGTGTTGACATATCTGTGGCTGTGAGTTTGGTTCCTGATCCGAGCTTGAACTGGACTTTGAAGATTGTTGACTATTATTTACCGATTCTTGGGTACAATTTCTGTTAAAAGAGGGACTTTTGTTAGATTCTCTTGAAGAGTATGTCGGCATTTCAGGCTCTAGTGCTTGCCAGCTTTGCCAAGCTTGCTGATGGTAATGATCAGGATATAGTGGTGATTGATCCATTGGATTATGCCAGTTACACATACAACTACTAGGCTGGTACCCTGATCCTTGCATGATGAAACTAGGATATTCAGGAAAAATCCGAGGACGGCCGCAGAAACAAACGGATGGCCTTCTATCTGGTTCGGGATCAATCCATTCAGGATTCTTTTTTGGTTTCGATTTCTTGACATCAATATCCTTCCTTGGTTTTGCAGATTTGAGTTGCATTTCTACTTCTGGCTTGATCTCTTTCTTTTGTAGCTTTTCTTGGGAAAGGTTTTCTACTTTTTCTTTGGAATCAATCCATTCATGATTCTTATCGAGGTTTTCTTTTTGTTGGGAGCTTTTTGAGGAACTTTTTTGAAGACTCGATGCTGATGAAATAGACTTGGTTTTCTTAGGTTTCTTTTCTGTTTTTTTGGGCTTAGTAGCTGGTTTTATAACTTTATTTTGGGAAGCCTTTGAGGAACTCTTTTGAAGACTTGTCGTTGATGTAATTGACTTGGTCTTTTTAGGCTTCTTTTCTACTTTCTTAACCTCAGAAAGTGGTTTGTTTTGGAAATTCTTTGAACAAGAACTTTCCAAACTTGCTGCAGATAATTCTTCTGCTATTTCCGGCGGTTCAAATTTGATCTTTTCTGTCTTTTCTTTCGATGTTTTGGCAGTCCCTTCTTTAACTTTCTTCAATGTTTGAAGAGTCGTAACATTTGTAGACTTTTCGGCAAAGCAACGACATGGAGTTTCTTTCTCTTGACTTTCAGTGGCTTTGCCAGCGAGGTGATTTCTGATCTGTTCCAAGCAGCAAAGCACAGGATCGCATTCTTCCTCGCCAGTTTGAGTGGATATTTCGCAGGGACAGGAAGGTGCCTTCCCTCGCCTAAGTCCCTTCTTCTTCGTGAGGTAGGTCGCTCCCTTGGAGGTCGACGATTGAGGCTCTGGTTCTGGAACTGGAGCCGGCAAAGCATTTCGCATTGTCAAGCAAAAAGGCGTTCCAAATTTTCCATTCTGCGTTAATTTTCTTGCAGAAATAAGGGCCTTACTAGGACAGATCTGCGTATTGCATTTGGCACGGAGTGGCTGCAGTCCAAATAGACTTTGCATACTTATAGGAAAAGGAATGTTTACACGGAAGGGTAAATTGCACTCGAACCTAATGGTATTTTTGTTAAAATAGAAATTAGTACTATTCTTCCTGAATTAACTCACCAAACACCATCATCGTCGTTGCATTCTTGAGGAGGTGGTCGTTCTACCGGACATTCCGTTGATCTTAATGGCCACTTTCTTGCCACAACTTTCTTGCGCCTCGGCTTGGCCCTTACAAGAGCCTTTAGATCTGCGTTCTGTGACTCTGATTTAGAGTTACGGGGCTTGATTCCTTGATTCTTTCTCTTTGATTTAGTGGGAAATATAATATTCGTTGAATCACAATCGCAGTTAGAAGAACATCCTGACAACAGTGCATCTTCCTCACAGATGGTACATAAGCAAGGTCCCTAGAATTGGTAGGTTTAAGTTAATTAAAAAGTAAGTAAGTGAAGAAGTGTACCCTTAGATCGTTATTCTTGGCTATAATACAGAGGTCGGTCTACGGCTACGGATTCGTTTAAAAAGGGAATCGAAAAAACAGCTTAACGACAGCCATTTTCTTTCTCGATTATTCTACCACGCTTTGTGTGCAATTTACTAGCAAAGCAGCAACAGTTTAAAGGAGCTCGCCTTTTTTTCTCTTCGATTACAATTAATAGAAATTACAAGAGAGGGAAAGAACCAAAAGAATATGTGAATTGAGCCTAAAGTAACCACTGGAATCTCCCCTCAATTTGTAAGTTAAAATAAATATTCCTTTACCTCGTTCTTTTGGACTACCATAGATCCACCAGTCTTTCTAAGAGTTTTCACAGAGTTACCCATCGAGCCTTTGAATCTTGAGTTCGTTCGTATCGGACTCCTCTGGGAATTAACAGAACTATTACTAGATTTATTCGTCTCCCTTCTTTGGATGGTCGTTCTTAAGGGATCTTGGACCTTCGAAGGGGAACATTTGCTGACTGCCGGAATTTTGGAGCTACCAGCCATCCTCGAACACCTTAGGGGACAGCACTCTTCGCTTGATTCCGGCATGGTTCTATCCCGTCCGCAACAGCAGGGAGCCGCCACTATGTGGTGCATCTTCTGGCGACAGCACGAGTAGTGGTATCTCTGCATACCGCCAAACACTTGATTTAAATTACACATTTCCCAATTAAAGCAAAGCTTTAACTTTTATCTTTAATTCGAAATCTGTAATTTGAACGAAATGAGGCGTGGTGCTACGATCTCAGCTTCTCCCTTAAAATGTTTGGATAAATTTGGAATTTACAATGTTTATAAATGTGTTCTTTCGAAATAAGTCACCAAATTGACAATTAAATCAAATAGAAAACAAAAAAGTTAAATGGAATTAAAACTTTATTGGTGGACAGCTTTCTTCTTCAATTTTAAACGGAAGAATTGCACAATTAAATAGCTCTGATCTTTCTCTCTCTCCAGTCGTAGGATATCTTACCCTGGACAGGCATCCTGGCTGTTCATGGTAAGCTAAGCTACGACTTTCGATAAGATTTCAGCGCGGCCAGCAACGCGGCATCATGAACCGCATCTGGGCATAGCGCTGGCAGCACCAACTGGGACAGAACTGCGGGCCATATGCATACATATTCGGTGGAGCCGGATTGGGATTCTGACTTGGTTTCTCATTCTGATTCTGGGGAGGTTCCTGTTGCTTCTGCTGGCTAGGAAATGCTGGCTGTTGTTGCTGACAAGGAGGACGTGGCTGTTGGCAAGGAAGTTGCTGCTGACAAGGAGGACATTGCTGTTGGCAAGGAAGTTGCTGCTGGCAAGGAGGACGTTGCTGCTGGCAAGGCGGACGTTGCTGTTGACAAGGCGGACGTTGCTGTTGACAAAGCGGGCGTTGCTGTTGACAAGGAGGCAATTGCTGGGGAAGGAACGAAGCCGTATGTTGCTGCTGACAGGGGAAAGGCATAGCCTGGAAGCTTGGGCTTTGATTTGGCATGGCCAGCGGCACTGGATAAATACCGAACTGCATTTGCTGCTGGCCCGACTGCTGGCTAGCCTCAGGCTGACCCGAAAATGCAGAAAAACGCATTTTTGATTTATGGGATTCCAAACGTGGCATCGGTTGCTCCTGCTGCTCTAACAGCCTGGCATCTTCTGCCTGGTTTTCATTAACTTCCTCTTCGTTACCTTCGTCCTGTTCCAACGTGATGGAACTCTGGAAGTGTGCGGTTGGCACATAACCAGGACTATCATTGGCAGCCTGCGGGAGCACCCTCGTCGCTCCGCAGACGCTATCTAGCTGGAGCTGAACCTGGGCGATCTGGGCCTGGGCCTTCTGCATCTGCTGCTTCAGCTCCTCGGCCAGCTTCTCGGTCAGGCCGTTTGACTGCATTTGCTGTGACTGTTGCTTCCCCTGGGGTGCCCCTTGCTGCTGTTGATCCTGACACTTCCAGCATACTTTATTGGGCGGACTCTGCCTGCAGTTCGATCGTCGCTGTTGCATGCAGGATTTTTGCTGTTGCATACAAGGACGCGGATGTTGCCTGCAGGGAACTTGCTGCTGTCTGCAGGGAACTGGCTGTGGCCTGTACCAGTTCCCACCCGGTTGCTGTGGCTGCTGCTCCTGCTGCTGCTGTGGATAACCGTACATTATCTGGCTGCACTTGTTGCACGGAGCAACCGCTGGTAGGTCAGGGGCATTGTCATCCATAGCCAGGTAGTGGGCCTCGGTCACCTCGCAGGCGGTGACGATCTCCGCTTGACCCAGCATTTGCTGCTCCTCGTCGCAGATGGTCACGATGTTGCCGCAGTTGGGAACGGCGGCCTGGAACCACTGATACGAGTCCTGACGGTGTCGCGTTGGATATTCCCCTCGAAAGCAGGGAAAGATCTTCTCGTTTGGCTGCTCTTCTTGCTCTTCTTCCTCTCTGGGTGGGGTTTGTGTTTCTACAGCTTCCTTGGCCACCTCAATGGGTTCCAGGGGTTCCTCAGGTTCCAGGGGTTCCTCAGGTTCAAGGGGTTCCTCAGGTTCCAGGGGTTCCTCAGGTTCCAGGGGTTCCTCAGGTTCAAGGGATTCTACAGGTTCCTGCGACTCTTCTACCTCCTCTTCATCCCCATCCTCTTCCCATTTATTTGGTCCTGAACTTTTCGGGGTACTTATCTGGCTGCTATGCTTAGATATCTCCTCAATGCTCTTCTGTGAGCCCTTGGGGCTACTTTTTTGAGAGATCTGGCTGCCAATTTTGGACATTTCCTCGCTGCTTTTCTGTGAACTTCTGGGGCTACCCTTTTGTGACATATTCTGGCTGCTATGCTTAGATATCTCCTCAATGTTCTTCTGTGAGCCCTTTGGGCTACTTCTTTGAGAGATCTGGCTGCCAATTTTGGACATTTCCTCCTTGCTTTTCTGTGAACTTTTGACGCTACTCTTTTGTAAAGTATTCTGGCTGCTATGCTTAGATATCTCCTCAATGTTCTTCTGTGAGCCCTTTGGGCTACTTCTTTGAGAGATCTGGCTGCCAATTTTGGACATTTCCTCCTTGCTTTTCTGTGAACTTTTGACGCTACTCTTTTGTAAAGTATTCTGGCTGCTATGCTTAGATATCTCCTCAATGTTCTTCTGTGAGCCCTTTGGGCTACTTCTTTGAGAGATCTGGCTGCCAATTTTGGACATTTCCTCGTTGCTTTTCTGTGAAATTCTGGGGCTACTCTTTTGTAAAGTATTCTGGCTGCCATGCTTAGATATCTCCTCAATGTTCTTCTGTGAGCCCTTTGGGCTACTTCTTTGAGAGATCTGGCTGCCAATTTTGGACATTTCCTCCTTGCTTTTCTGTGAACTTTTGACGCTACTCTTTTGTAAAGTATTCTGGCTGCTATGCTTAGATATCTCCTCAATGTTCTTCTGTGAGCCCTTTGGGCTACTTCTTTGAGAGATCTGGCTGCCAATTTTGGACATTTCCTCGTTGCTTTTCTGTGAAATTCTGGGGCTACTCTTTTGTAAAGTATTCTGGCTGCTATGCTTAGATATCTCCTCAATGTTCTTCTGTGAGCCCTTTGGGCTACTTCTTTGAGAGATCTGGCTGCCAATTTTGGACATTTCCTCCTTGCTTTTCTGTGAACTTTTGACGCTACTCTTTTGTAAAGTATTCTGGCTGCTATGCTTAGATATCTCCTCAATGTTCTTCTGTGAGCCCTTTGGGCTACTTCTTTGAGAGATCTGGCTGCCAATTTTGGACATTTCCTCCTTGCTTTTCTGTGAACTTTTGACGCTACTCTTTTGTAAAGTATTCTGGCTGCTATGCTTAGATATCTCCTCAATGTTCTTCTGTGAGCCCTTTGGGCTACTTCTTTGAGAGATCTGGCTGCCAATTTTGGACATTTCCTCCTTGCTTTTCTGTGAACTTTTGACGCTACTCTTTTGTAAAGTATTCTGGCTGCTATGCTTAGATATCTCCTCAATGTTCTTCTGTGAGCCCTTTGGGCTACTTCTTTGAGAGATCTGGCTGCCAATTTTGGACATTTCCTCCTTGCTTTTCTGTGAACTTTTGACGCTACTCTTTTGTAAAGTATTCTGGCTGCTATGCTTAGATATCTCCTCAATGTTCTTCTGTGAGCCCTTTGGGCTACTTCTTTGAGA